>DWMZ01003105.1:0-13180 GCA_018249855.1 Eueides tales michaeli | reverse complement strand
GCAAAAAGGCACAACCGAAAGAAGTAATGCTCCCAGCAAATTTGGCCAAGACGAGAGCTGCCGGCCGCGGGGCCTACGGTGAGTTGCTAGGTAGCGCCGTGGCAGCCGGTGGCGTTCGGTACGCTCCTTACCCCGTCCATGCGCCCGCGCAGCTGCTCGTCACGGGAACAGGTGTAGGTGCAGGGTCAGCTAGTGCCGCTACTATGTATCGCCGTGCCCTTGCCGCCCTGCGCCCTACTCCCAGACCCCCTAGACCTACATTGGCACCCATAACTATACCACCCCTTGCCTACTCCGTTTCCGAACTCCTAGGAGCTCACACACTAGATATACCCACTCTGTACTCTCCTCTAACTCACTCCACTTTACCTACTCCTTTGCCACTCTGATCCGCGATCCTCTTCCAACAACATCCCCACCAACCTTTTTAATTGGCCAATTTTTATTTAATAGTTGAGTGATTATGCTGCGCTGGCGTTATATCCAAGCCATTCCTAACTGTTTTTCACATTCCTCTATTCTATTGTACCCTCAGTATATTTATTTTGTTGTAATTAAGGAAACAGATAATATCTAAAGTGTCTTATTTTAGTAATTGCCATTAGAGAATCAGTTAGATAGCAGATTTTTGAAATGTGTACCAACATAATTTAGAGGATCTATAGAGACAGTTATTATACAAAGGTTACTGAAACATTTATATTGAATAGTAGAAAAAATCATCTGGAACAATTTTATGTAGGGTAATAGAAAGCAATATTTTTCTACCAGGTAGTAGGTGCTTAAAGACATTTGATTTTAATAGATAGAGGATATAGACTAAGCCTGGTATTTTTCTGATTTATACGTAGTTTTAATATGGAATACTTATGAAGGACCTTATAGTCCTGCTGATTCTTGCCAATTTTGCTACATTTCCATCCATAATAAACAACTAAAGCAGCTTAGAAAACAAATTCTAGACAAGTTAATTGCGGTTGGTTGAAGAGATCTTTTTGAAAACAATATTTTCTTAAATTATATTATTATATTCCTTAGCCTTTTACTATAAATAGCTTTGCAACTTGATGTCGGCTTTACAAAATATGTAATCATTGGAAGAAAAGGTACCTATCAACAGTCGATGTTTCTTATGAGTTTGTGAAATTTTTAGTCATATTATGTGTTGTATTTATTTTCTTTTTATTATTTAACATTTTCTATTAGTGATTAGGTAAAGTACATTAATCCAACGCCAACTTTGTTATTTACATAGAACTGTTAGATGAATTATTTCCTTGGTCTTTTATATATTATTATAAAGCATAGTTTATTTTACGAGTATATCACTTATTTTAGTTATTTAGTTTATTTTTATTTTCTTTATTTATAGTTTAATATGTGTACTTTTTAACATAATGGTGTTAATACACTCAAATTTGTATTACCAAAGTAGATCTCGTATTAACTAATAATAGTATTATTAATTGTATTAACTTATTAAGTAGGAAAAAATCGGTAGATTTTAGATTAATAAATATCATTTCTAAAATATTTAAAGACGTCTGTTTGTTTAACATGTTTAGCTCTAGACTAACAATGTGTAGAATAGATTAACGATTTAAGTATATTTAAAATAATATCATCGGTGATAGAAAACTAACATACCCCATTGAAGTCATATTAGTAATCTATTGGATGGTAGTAAATTTTAGAATGTTTAAACACTTGAAATTTAATATAAGTATTATGTATTATATCACACATATGTTTGTACAATCCACATGAACATTCTCGCCAAGCAAAATAGTGTCTCACGGTATTCTTAATGTTTCAAATGTTTCAATGTTTTTAGTACACACAAATATATAAAATAAGATGTAAGGATCGATCAATTTATGTAAATGTTTTTACATTTCTAGATTTCATGTGGTCATTGGGTGCTCTTCCTGACGGTAAGTTTACAATTAACATTATATTTATTTAAAAGTCAGTCCATTACGTCCTGCATATTTAATCATCGTTACAATGGAATGAGAGTGACCAAATACTTCTAAAGCGTTCAGTAGAAATAAATTTATACAAATATTCAGTTTGCACAGTTCAAGTCTACCAAAACGGATCAAATAGCTGACTAAGCATTTAACTTTAATAGAGAAAGTATCACGCTACAGTTAATTAATGTATTATAAAGCATGTCTAGGTGTGTTCCATCCGCCATAATGGATCACGTGGCCTGACAGATACACTATTTTGATTGGCAATAATATGATAAACGATCCGGTGCGGTAATCATATCAGCCTCCGCCGACGGTCCGGCCATCAATCATTCACATTTTTATACCGGACTCCATGTTCACAAAGGCGATATTGCAAACATATATGTAACTTTTAGCAATAATGTCTGTTTTGAAATAGCCGCATTTTCTCATGTTTTTAGAGTAGTCCTAGTTTACTTTATAATTTAATGATTCTGTTAGTGGATTGCTGTAAAGCGTTTGTTAATTGAATAAAACCATCGTTAGTGCACTCACAGTGCGCTACATTTAACGATGTTTACAAAATATCATCTGCTGGACATTGTCCAAAACAATGTCGTACCGGACTAGTACGACATTACCTACCTTTTATGTGACGTATTTATTTTCAAATTAGGACAATGGGACGCATGTTACATACGTACTAAAAGTGTGAACAGAGTGAAAGTATCAATGAAAGCGATCTGATTAAAATCACATTAATTAAAAGCAATGAAATGATTGATACTGAAGTTTCATCAGTTGATTAATTAATTAACACGTGTTTATTTGTTGTACAGGTTTCCCCGCAGCGTACGCCGCCTACGCGGCAGGACGTAGCTATTCGGGCTATCCTAGCTTCGGGCTGCCATACCCCGCAGGTAATCCCTTGGCGAGCTTGCACCACCAACTATCTGGCAATCACTACCACCACCTGGCGACACTCCTGCCATATCACCCACTCGAACTCAGTGGGGTTTACAATGTACACGCCATGCATCTGTGAACTCGCCTCGACGACAATGCATTCCACTAACTGCTAACGATTCGCAAACGACACTGATCCGCTAACGCCTTGCGTCAGTCGTATATTATATAACAATCCTAGCTTATTAATCGATTGTGGTGACGTTTTTCTAACTTACCGATCACTAACTTATTTCGAAGTACCGAAAAAAGTTCATGTGGACTTCACTAACAACTTTACTAACAAGTTAACACTTTTAACAATGACTGAGCCATCTAGATAAATCTGCCAAGCCGTCAATTACAAAACGTCCAAGTTTTGAGAAATGCTATTTATTGTTTATCTTCAAAATTTTGTCGAGGGAATCCGACCAAATGCGAGTGCCTCGCTCTGTGTTTACAAACGATTCTCCCTAACGATTCTCAAATGCTACGCGTCAAGTAAACACTCCAGCGCAAATATCGCGTTAGCTTCGCCCCCTCTGCCAACCGCGCTCCCTCGCCCGCGCCCTCTGGCATTACTCTATTGCCTACTCCTCATTAACAGTGAAAGCTTAAAGAGATTTAAACAGATTAAAACAAAAATACTGAAAAAGTGACGTCCTTTTTGCGGTAACTTACACGTAAATCTTGAAACCGGAAATGAAATCATCTAATTAAAAAATATATATATCTTACGTTCTTTATTTTAAGTCATTAAGAAAGCATAATTGATTGACGTATGATATATTGTAAAAAAAATATTGAAATTGAAATTAATTAGTACAGCTATACATTTACTGTTACAAAAGTACTTTTGAAATCCTTAAACGTACTTTTGAAACCCTTTCTCTGTCATTGTTACGGTACCGTTTAATTGAGATTTCAATTTGAAAAGTTTCTCGGTTGACTGTAATTTTTATGCGTTTTTGGCGGCAGACTAATTTATTTACTCAAAAAATAGTAGTCTCCAAAAAACTAACTTTCATAACATTTTAGGAAACTGCACTTTAACTTGAAATACTTCAATCCGCGCGTTTATTTTTCAATTGATGTTATCATAGAGCTAGAGACCGCGATTTACTGGTTTTTCATTCATATTAGTCAAACAAATAGTTTCTCGCTAATTACTTTTAAACTGCCGTTTTACTGCACGCGAGACATACGTTTCAAGCCAATTGCGTACAAAAACACAACAATTACGAATGTTATTTTTTATTTTAAATAGTTATAGTATTTTGTTATTAATAATCAATTTATGAACTTAGTATTTATTATTTATTCAATTTTGTTTGAAAATATATTTAGTATTAAAGCTATAGTAACTTTTAACACATTTACCGGCAACTAGTTGTTAGATATTTGTAGAAAAGTTTATTTAGTATTATATATGGAAAATGGAAAGAGACAGTTGTCACAAATTATTATTATTGCAATAAATAACACATTTGTAAAATACACTAAAAAGTTTCATATAATAGCCGTAGAATAACACGCAACTCAGTAAATATTTAATAAAAGTGTTATCCACAAGGGTAAAGTTAAGACAGTTTGCACCACGACGCTGAATAAATCTGCGATATTTCTTAACCCATTATCTGTTGAAAGTCGTGAACGAAATAAATAGCAATATTATAGAAAAACTTTTGTATAACATTTGGAGGCTAGGACAGCTAAAACCCTGCAATAAACCTTGCCGGAACAACTATAAATGTAATTTACATATGTATTGAACATTTAGTGTAGTTTATTCATCACGTAGCAAGTAATGGTTTAGGGATGACTATACGTATCTAATAAACGTAATCTATATAGCCTTTTAATCGTAGCTCTATAAACGTATTTAACTTCAACAAAAGCATGCTGTAGTGGGTAGAGTTTGAATTTCTCTAGAATTTAAACAAGACTGAACACAACTTGTAAACTCTTCTTAACTTGAAAATGAATAGCGGTGTAGGAAACATTTTTCATGCTGTACCAGTATTAAAGTTGGTTTATTTAATCGTGGCTGAGTAAACTATTTCAACATGAATATTTTCGTTATGATTTACAAAACATTTTCAATTTGTAAAAACCTATGTAACAACAGGCCGACACATTCTTGTCGCTTCTGATTAATTGCTTGAAATAAATTGCCCCTGATTAATTGTTAAAATAATTGACGATGATTATATTATGTTTTTTATATATGATATTTTTAACATACTTCCGAGCCTAAGCAATGTTAATGTTGTGTTCAGTCGAATACTATTGTAGTCGTATAATGTAAGAATAACTTCTACAGTATCAAATAGGCAGATAAGAAACGTAGAAAATTACCTAGGTACTTAGGAATTAATTTGAAAAATAATACTAAGTTTAGAGGATGAGTAGGAAACTTCCAAAATTAGATTTTAATTTGCGTAGTTCGTTTTTAGCATTAGTTTAGATTCTTTTAATAAAAAATATGATATAATCGAGCTTGAAAAATGTTATTTTATTACCTAATTAAATATTTGCTATAATTATAATATATACTTATGTAGGTATGTGCCTACTTTGTGTTTCAAAGTTATTTCTCTATTATATTTTATATATTTACACTGCTTAAGCGATAATGTTATTCATAATAATATTTATTGTTGTTGTTGTGTAATATTTTTGGATACAAGTATTTTATGCTATCTTCTTCGTGTTATTGTTATGATGAAATGATTCAATGTTAAAATTAAAAATACCCCAAATCGAAAGAATTAACGAAGATCTTTGGCAAAACCTATTCATCATCACGCCTCGCAATTTGTTTTATCAAAATTAAGGTTTTTTACCAAAAATATTGATTAAAATATAAGTTAATTCGATCATAAAATCGCTACGTGTGCGACCGTCCTTATCGCCATCCTCTAAACTAGTCATAAATAAAAATAAGCTTCAATATAATATAATGTAATATTAAAATTATGAAGTTAATGTGTGGCTACTGAATATAAACGAAACCCATTACTAAGTCGTATCGTTGATATCGTCATTAAAATAACAGCATTGCATTAAAACGTAATATTCATAGAAAAATACTATTAGTGATCAAAGTTAAGCACCTCGGGCATCAGATATATGTATGTATACATGTACAATGTACACCCTTTACTACTGATCTACTTGCGTGCTTGGATATACTAATATCAAGTAAATTATAATTTAGTGAGTAACACTTTCAAAATATTTGGTGTTCAAGACGATACATTCTATAACATTTAATGACCCCCTCCCTGCATTTTGGTTGTGCGTGATACAAATAGAGATTGCCTTAATACGAAATATGTAATAATAAAGTTCATCATAGTATGCGTGTCAGAAATTTTTAAGCATCGACTCAATCCCAAGTTTCGCCATAAACAATACTTTTCAGTTAGCGTAGCTGCTTAAACGTGTTTAAATTTAGTAGCATTTTTTGTTCGTGTTAATTTATGAAGCGTAGACTTATATGGGCTTTGGGTGACTTTTTGACATACTTTTGTTTTATTTAAGCGCCGCGGTTCTGTCGGAGCCCTTCCCAGTTCCGTGGCGGGCTTTGTAGCTTTTTTTTATTTTGTTGCCGCAGGTGTAGTGGGAGTTATACCGCCGGAAAGTCGACTGTTGGTCGGTGTGGAATATGTAAATCCGAGTGGGCTCGGCCAAGGCACGTAGGCGCCGTCGCCGTCAGCACTACAACACCCGCTCTCCACATGCTTCAACTTTACCACTCTCTTGCCCGAAACCATCAATAACGGCTTCCGGAATTTCTTAACCAATAAATCTTTACTTAAGTAAAACTCTCTTTCGTATCACGCCCTCCGCTTCCCCCGAATCGCAAGGAATGCAATGTCACAATCACAATATAAAATAATAACATGTTAGAGCGAATTCGCAGATGCGTACGTGAACAGATCGCCCGACTAGGTTGCCCCTATAGCTCGATACGGAATCATTTAAACATTTAAAGCAATGCGGTTTCCATCAGGAAGTTTATCCAACTTTTAGATAAATAAATTATAGGTATCATTCGTAAGGCATAAAATTTATATCATAATATTATATTGTAATCATGTGTCAAATTTTTAATGTATTAATGTATACTAAATGTAAGTCACTAGTATTGTTCTTGTCAATGTTTCGACATATCGTCTTAATTTAATCGTAAGGTATGGTATTGTGAAGCCAATATATTTTAAAATAAAGGAATTTTCCGCTATATAAACACAACGTTTTGTCGTTTACTGTCCAACTGATTGCTTGGTAATCGAGGTCGATCACAGCCCGCTTATTTAACATTCGCTCGCTTATCGATTGCGACTAAAATAAATGAAATGAAAGTTATAAGCGTGGAGTTGGCTAGTGGTTATAATAATATAAAATTCCATACAATTTTTAAAATAAAAAAGTAGCTTTTGAATCACTTTCTGACTCATCCAAATCGGTACATGCAGCTTGGTGTCCGCGCGTGTCACAGCGAGTCGGTAAGCACATGCATGTGCATTTTACGGGGGCATACGTTCCTTAGTAAAGGTAGAAAGTTTTGTTTACGAGTCCCTCTGCTTCTGCCCCCGTAGGAGTCAGGCACGTGCGACCGCGGTCCCGCCACCGCATCTAGAGCATTCCTCAAATTCTACACGTTCGCCCTCAGAATGCAGCCCGCGGACCAGACCCATACAACTATTTTGCATAGTTCAATGCTATTCGCATGCACTCAGTTACTTCAGAATTTAGATTTCCTCAATATATAAACATTTAAAATAGTTACGGATCTGTATATATTTAAATTTATAATGATGGTGGTGAGGCGGCAAAATGCAGTACGTCGCTAAGTGCCAATGTTATATCATTACACAATTTTATAAATTCATTCTTTTGAACATAGTTACTTTTGTTTATAGTGCTTGTCGCTTTGTGAAAGGACAGAACTAATGATCTGTGCCCGTTTATCTCTATCTATCCCTTATATATTAGATTTTCTCGTTAGAAATAGTTTTTTGAATAGTACTGGTGAATTATCGCTAATAGTTAAAGAGTGCTATGTTTGGATGGGTCAGATTTGTAGATACATTTATAGATTTTATTTAATGAATGATAGTTTTTGACATTAATATAAGTACGTTAGTCTAGCAAGCTCCATCGCTCGGAAATTTTGATTGTAGAATTTAAAAAGGAATGTTGATTTGGTAAATATTGACCAATATCATTAGAGTTTAAAGATTTTTAGAGTATATGGAGTATGAAAAATTGATACGAACGTAGTGAATACATCATCCTTTGTAATAGAACAAGTCAATAAATTTTCCTTGGTTGACGCAGCGTGATTATCAATCTCAACAAAGTGTATAGATTTTTTAGTCCGAGGATGATAGATTTGTATACAATATTTATAGACCGTTTTCGTTATCGATTGTAATGAAAATGATAGTGCTGAAAAATACAAGACAGACAGCAGTCGGTGAATGGAGTGTGCAGTCCGCAACAACAATAGGGCGAGTAATATTTATCTTTGAACTTTAAACTAAAGTTTGATCAGTATATTACTCCGTTGCAGATATAGAATAGTGTAGGCCATAATGTGCGTAAGCTGAATTCATGTTGTAAAATTTGGTTAAAACGTGTGGTAGAAAAATAGAATTCCAAATTATAAAGTAAATTAGTAAAGCTTAGAACTAATGATAATAGATTCTAGTATAGACGAAAAATTAGAAGGTCAAAATCGAATCAGAGTAAGCAAAATTTGTAGACTAAATCTGGCCATTTATAAGATTTAACTAGCAGCGTTTCTGAATAGTATATACATAGACTTAGTAATTTTATGGCGGGCGATTTCCTTTCTATTGTAAATTAGCGCTTAAAATTAGCGTCGAACCTTATTTCATTGTGAAGTGTGAATTAAGAACAAATAATTGCTTTATTTTAAGAAATTAGCGGGTAGCAAGTAAGCGTTCAGGTAGATATTTGTCGGTATACATAATGTGATGGTGGTGCAAACTCTTTTTATAGTGGTAATTGTTATAACTAGATTTAAGAAATAGTATAGAATTTTAATGTATTTTAAACTGTTGTGCCTTAGGCAAGAGGTATTATAGGCTAAATTTTGAACATTCAAAAATTATTATACGCCATTAGATATTGTAGTCATATTTCCGATTTACTTAATATTATAAATAGAATAGAAAATGTAACATTTTCAGATGTAGTCTTTAATGTAGTAGTAAGCGGTATTTTCCGCAAGTATTTTATAACTTACATAAATGGGTAGACGATTATTGTAAATTTCAGTAACAGTAGAATGAATTTTGAAGATTTACAAGATTTTATCAAGTGTGAATTTATATTTCTCGATTCATTTAGTTTTTTTAATCGCTTTTCATGTTTTGACCATCTATGACTGAACCATGCTGGATTATAAAATATTTTATTAAAAAACAAAAAGAGGTAAAAACGTAATGGAGTACAGTAAAATATAGAAAAGTAGGATTTAAAGAAAGATATACTTGCTTCTTTGAATTACAAATGTCTGAGGGTGGCGCGTGCGAGGCAGCCAGCAACACAGCATAGGAATTCCATTAATTTGCAATTGAGATAAGTCCCAGCTAAACCATCGAAAATCCGCAAAGCGTATCATCTTCACGGATGTTATTGATGGCTGCTATTAAATATACGTTTTCGGTGCGATCTGTGGTAAGGGACCAATCTCATGTGAAATAAAACATTTCAATTATTAAGTAGATGATGAAATATCTTCCAGTTCCCAGCATTTTGTGTAATATAAATATATATAAAAATATTTTTTATACTATCTATATAAAATATATAAAATAAATATCTTAATCTTTACATATCATATATTATCTTTACATTAAATATTTATATTGATAACTAAGTATGCATGCTAAAATGCTGGCATACCCTGAGTATTAAACTTCTTTTTATTTAAAGTTTCACTGATAATTAATTTTATACTTTCTATAAAATCTCTAAACGTACATAAGATGTAAGACGTAAAAACAAAATCCTACTTCTGACAGCACCAAGGGCAGGTCTTACAGTGGAGTACGCCCCGTGAATATTTTGCACGGCCGTCATCCTACTTCTGAAGAAGAATTATTAAGTTTCTTCGAACTTCGCAATTATGAAAGTTCGAATAGCTCTCACAAGACGGGCTCAGAATTTATAGATGAATGTGTGCTTTCCGTAAGGTGCGAGGTTTACTTGGGGTGCAAACCACCTTACCTCTATAAAGTCCCTACGACTTCGCAGCTAAGCCAATAAAATTGGAAATTGCTAGGTGCTAACTTGTAAAGTTATTTTGTATTTCAATTACTTTATTATGGGACTTTTAGAATGATTTATCGATCTCCTATTGAAATACTTTCACGTGGTGTTCTATTTTAAGCAGCATGATGATTTCATTAGAAATGCTATATTCATTTATAAGGTAAAACCTTCAACCGTATACGTTAATAAACGGTACAAATTTCAAGAAACTTATGCTATTACGCACAAATTACATCCGCAACATGTGTTACAATGTAAAGCATAAAGTTAACGTCCGCCGCAGCTGATATGACCTGTGTAGATAACTATGAAGTTCCTTCACACTCGCACAATTTGACAGTAAAGAGAACTGTTTAACTTGTAATTTATTAGAGCTCAGGAGCACGCCTTAAGTTAAATTGGTCCTGTTTTTGACTGGAGCGTAGTATCTAACCCGTGAACCTCCATTGAAAGATTAAACTGATGATTTCATATCATAACTAAATAAACTTTTCGACATTCGTTACGAATTGATGATCTTAATTTAATGGAAGATTTACTTGAAATCGTTACTCTTGTTCGTTATTATATGCTGAATATACTGCTTCTTATTTTCTTTTACACTTTGGTAATATATAATAAACATAAGTGCTGTCGATATAATAGGAAAAGAATGAGCTACGTGCGGTCGACATGCTAACGATCGGTAGACGTGTCTGCGCTGCTGCTTAAATTCTTATTTATTACTCGGCAACCCTCAAATAAATAGCCTCTCACATCGCAGCGTAATGTTATTAAAATGTGTCAGCATTTTAGTAAGGGCCGGCGAGCGGGCACGAGCGAACGCGAGCGCGAGCCGTCCGCCTCCGTGCCATCTATCATTCATCCTCCATTACTTATATTGTACTTTTTTCGCAAAGTCACTCGCAAGCCGGTAATCACCTGGTGTGGCCGCGGACCTTCATTTTTCACACTAAATCATAACCCGCTCATCTAACAAAAATAAAATTTGTCGTACAAGCCAATAGGACTAATGGCGATATTATGAATAAGCAAAAAAGGAATCATCCTTTACACAGCACTTTAAAAACATTACCAGCACTAATACGGATTGAGCAATTTTTTTAAAGAATTTATAAAATCTCATTGGACGATGGCAGAATTTTACATTAACTATTTCCTCCGCTTACATTATGTAAGTAAATCGGACTAATTTAAAATTCGAAGACACTAAAAGCTTTCAAAATTGTGCGCGAAATAGTAACTAGGGCGGGACGTATGGCGGAGCGAGTAGCGGGCGATGAAAGCGGGCGCGAGCAGCGTCAGCCCGCTGCTACGTGCACCGTATGCTAATGCCACTCCCTATTCAATAAGCAGACCGCCGCGTGCCACCGAGAACTCATGTCAGATAATTTACTGGATATTTTGTAAAAGTTTTTTTCGTACTCTGTGATTTATGCGCGCGAAACTTTGAGCTCTCTTTTTCATTTGAATGCACGTGACATACGTTATATTTTTGTTTCAACATAATCTCGACTCGGGAGTCCTTGGTGTCGCCATTCGTCAACATGGCATATGTCTTGAATGGCAAAATTATTCATGGATGCTACTTTATAAAAGTGTTGCATTGTTATGTTTGTTATTTATTTACTAAAATTATAATGAGTACTTACCAGTATTACCAATGCCTACGTACGTACGTAAAGCTAATAAACGATGGTTCAGTCATAGATTTGTGTGTGTTCTATAATAAGCGAGTGGTCAACTCGTATACGTGGACCGAATGCGAACCATGTGTATGTTTGCAGTGGACCTGACCAACGGCCAACTCACACCGAATAACAACACACCGCTGCTCGCGCAGGCGCTCTCAGGTGAGGACGCCGTCATGTCATCCTTACATGCAAACATGTCGTTTATCACATTTAATACAATAACAACTATACACTCATGTAACCAATATCATAACTGGACATTATAACAGTATTTATCACGGTGTAACCTATAGTCTGCACATTACGAATATTATTTGTAGTTAATGGTACAAATATTGATTTGCCTAATGTTGATGATATTTACTATTAAATAATGTAATAAGCCCTGTTATAAATTTTATAATATAATACCAAAATGTGTTGGTCTAAACATATTGACTATTCCCATCAGAGACTATTTGAGTTTTATAACAATCTTACGCCCAAACATGTGTCTTAATTTATTTGTATATGAAATCACGTTTTTTTATTATAAATAACACAATATATTTTCCGTAGTCATGAACAACTATCAGGCCGCCGCTGCCGGCTTTGGGCCGCCCGCTTCGCCGCATACAGCCGGCGGGCGCGCAGGCTTCCCAGCCGCCAGCTCACCGGGCCCCGCGCTTGACGTCTACGGATCAGCGGCAGACAGCGTGGGCTATGTGCAGGCTGCTAGTCCCCAGCCTTCTGGTTTCCCCGCTATCGCAGTCAGCCGTGCGCCCCTCAATTATACCCCAGTAAGTCATATTTTGAATTTTAATACAACTTCAAAAAAATATATTATATTACTAATTTATTGTATCTAAATGTAATTATTTTAAAACAAACCGATGATATAAGTTGACTTCAAATTAAAATAGTCATTTAGAAGAAATGAAAATATTTCAAACTTATTTGATGATAAATGAGATAAAGTTATTAATTTTCGATTCTAACTTTTTTCATTTGTAACGTCATGCTCAAAATGCCTATTTTAGGGAGGTTCAAATAAAGGTAATTCGTAAAATCGTCTCTGTTCGAGAAGTTCCAACTGTCACGGAATTCAAATTAATGTTTGTTCTGTTTTGTTTTTCTTCCGACTTCTTGATTTGTGCTCCTCAGACGTAAAAATTTATTAAGTACGACATTTTCGACCTTTTGTAATAAAATATTTTCTGTGAAAATTAAATATGTAAAATATAAAACACACCGTCGGTGACGCCTATCAAGTGATACATACACAACACT
>DWMZ01003104.1:0-13182 GCA_018249855.1 Eueides tales michaeli | reverse complement strand
TATATATATATATATATATATATATATATATATATATATATATATATATATATATATATATATATATATATATATATATATATATATATATATATATATATATATATATATATATAATATTAAATTATATACAAAATCCTTATGTGTTATTCTGATGTATGAACTATATTTCTGTAAAGTTTCAAATATATCTGTTTTGTAGTTTTTGCGTGAAAGTGGAACAAACGTCCATATGTAATTTGGATTATATAGGATTGGATAATAATTGAAAGTATTTTTTTTTGAAGTATATTTTTGTTTATAAACAAAAACTGGCTGGCTAAATTGTAAGATTCAACTGAAACTGTTTTGAAAATTTCATAAATTCAAATTCGGCTTTAGTTTAAATCCATTCTTCGCCGACTTTTAAAAATAGACAATTAAAAATGTGATTGTATGTTTTTATATACATAAGTGTCCAAAGCTGAGCATAGGCCTCCCCTAGAGCGTGTCACATTACTCGGTCTTCTGCTATCCTCATCCGATGTCTACCGGAGATATTTCGAATGTCGTTATACCAGCGGGTCGGAAGTCATCCTTCACTACGCTTACCGAGACTCAGTCTCCACTCTAGGACTCTTCTTCTCCAGCTACCATTGGTTCTACAACAGATATAGCCACCCCATTGCCACTTCAGCGTATATATTTTCCTATTCTGTTTGAAAAATAATAAAAAGTAGTAAAATCTTTTTTTTTTTATGAAAATGAAACGGCAAACGAGCGTGCGGGTCACCTGGGAGGGAGGAGCTACAGGAGGGTTGCTGGTCTGTAAGGTGGATGGGCACCGGGGCCCGGCATTACCCAATACAGAACACAGTGGTCAAAGCCATTACTTAACGCCGGTTTTAAATGCCGAGGGTGGTAACAATCCGCTCGAGTCTGCCCATGCCTGTTGCCATTGCTGACAACGTGAGTGACTTCCGCTCGTACTTTAGTCCCCTCTTACGACACCATCATTACCAGGGTGATCCTATTCTAAGCCGGAATCACACGGCGAAGTAAAATTTAATTAATAACTGTTTCAGATCTATTCTTACTCATTTTAAAGTGTTAAACCACATTTAGAAAAGATTAATACTTATTTAGAAGATTTCTATATTTTGTATACGAGTTGATTTGAAAACTTGAACAGCTTCCAAGAGGCGCAGGTTCAAATCCCGCTACGTTCAAATTTATATACGTTTTCTAAATTCGTTCCTTACGCCGTTACCTGATAATTGATTTCTGAATATTTTTTTGTCTTTGGAAATCAAAAAAATCATCAACAGTTTAATTTTCTCTTCGTCATATCTTTCTTCAAACAATAAATTGTTAAGAATTTAATTAAATAATAAATGTAATGCTTTTTCAAAATATTACTCGTGCTTTGATGATATAAATTCCTTAAAATATGGACGTTTTTGGACTTTTTTCTCAGCTTTTAGCTGTATACCGCACAAGGCAGGGTTGGATTTTTCTACAGTTTCACACAAACCCATTAGGACAAATTCAAAAAGTCGTAAGGATACTGTTGTATTCTTCAAAGGAAAACGTTATTCTACCCACTAAAATCCAGCCAAAACCTAGAAAATAATTATTATTTAAAATAAAATAAAACAATGTAAAATAAAGCCGGTAAAATGCAAAGCGGCAGCAAGTGCCAAAAAGAAAGTACCCATATAATTACAAAATTGATAAATCAAACAATCATACAGGAAGTGACCTTTAAGATAAAATATATTTAAAGTATCTATTATGAAAATAGATTTATATTTAAATTCTTAAATTAAATTATAAAATTGACCGGCATCTTTTTGGGCTATAATCATTAGATCGTATATATGGGATGTAGGGGATATTTGCAAATATTTATAGAAAATGTCTGGGTCCCCGACTTAGATACCAAAAATATAACGCTGCTTCTATTTTTTTCAGAACCATTATTACAATAAATAAAAAATGTAAAATAATAAATAAGTAGCTAAAATTATTCATGGCAGCGCATTAGGTCAATGGTTCTGTAAGCACTATGGTTGTAATTTCTATTCCACTTCTGATGATCGTCGCACATAAGGAGCAAGGGGCAAAATACATTTAAATTTTCTTATGGTCCTTGCTATGACCGTTGACTTTAAATTTTACCACCGTGAAGTTACATAAATGGAGTGTAGTAAAGTTAATTGAGAAATAGCGATATTAAGAAAAGAAACAATATTTTCCTCTTACTACACACTCTTGCTACTATTTTTTATGGAAAGGCCAGGACAAATAAGCGAGTCACTTGGGGGAAAATGATCACGGCCTTGTAAAACACCAGATGAGGTACAAATCCTTCTTGTCATTCTTTCGCCATTTTTTTTATTGACGTTCCCAAACTAACTGTGCATGTTATTATTGATTTTTCTGATAACCTTGTTATGACCAAATTTGTTGCGAATCAACATTCCAATTTATATTTATTTTATAGAAGTGTACCATCACTTCAAGTTTGTTTTGCAACTAAGCTTTAGGCTCTTCATCAAGGCATCGTAATTTTGTAACATAAAATACAAAAATATGTATATTTCAGCTTCACGTTGTATCCTGCACATAGCAGGGTAAGAAAAAGGAACTTGGGAACCTAGTATTAAGACACTTTATTTCGTTCCCTACCTTCCTCCAAATATGAAGTACCGCGTGTTGAATAGTGGAACTCAACGCCGCACTTTGCCGTGTTACCAGAGCGAAGAAATAAAAACATCAAATATAAAAGATTTCATTTCCTCATGAACATAGTAAATATTTATAATAAATAAATAAATAAATAAATAAATAAATTTCATTTCCTCGGATTGACATTGGCCTCTATTTACTGTCGTCGAAAAAAAAATCCTAGAAACTATACAAAACAGAAAAATATGGTTCAACAATGCATGTTCATTAAAAATAAATCTCGCACGCTTCAAGTGATACGAATGAGCTTCGTAAAGTATATTCTTCTTTTATATATATTAGGAGCATTCTCTGCTGTAATAAAATGTAATGTTTGAAGGAGAAAACAATTATTTGAGGTAGAAGCGCGCGACTGTAAACGTGGTGGTAGTTTCAATATCCATAAATTAGAATCAAATTTTGTAGGTGTAGTGTTGAGTTATACATTCAGCGGAAAATGTGGAATGGAAGTTTTCTAAAAGGCACTGAGTGTCTTAACAGTAGGATCCCTTTGACTTCCCTGCTACATGTAGTATACAGTGTGCAGATAGATATATAGAATTAAGCTCTTAAAGTAAAATGAATACAAAAAAAAATATTTAATTACAATTTTGCCACGGTTTTTCCTAGCGGCAATGAAATAATAAAAATAATATAGGAATATGAAAAAAAAAAAATACTCTATTTCAATATACTTAAAATCTAAATCATAGTATATGGACACGACATCCCCTTTACACAGCAATATTTTAAGCGTGAGATAAGCATTGAGATGCCCCATTTTACCCAAGGTTTGTCGTGGCCCAGAGGTACAACCCGGCAACTGCCAACAAGATTGTGGGTTCAATTCTTACTCGAGGAAATTAAACATATACTATTTTCATTTCTTGCTACTGGTAACGAGGCACAGATCGGTTTTGAGTTTCGGCACTCAACATAAAAATTGACACAAGAAGTGTTTTAATGGGTACGGAGTGTATTAATACTATAAAGGGATTCCCAAGTCCCTTTGCCTACGTTGCTATCCGGAATACAGCATGAACCTTAAAAAAAGCCAAATTTTTAGTTCAGTTTTTGTCACACAAGGAGCTCAACTCTGCGTATGACGAAAACTTAAACCGAGGCTTAGTAGATAATACGTAAATATAATTACACATAAATGTTAAAAATAAAATGTTAACGCCATAATTTAGATGAAAATATAAGGACATGTTCCTTTCAATAAAAAACCCAAACCCCTGAAAGGTTGACCCAAAATTATAGTTTCTTTATAATCTCCTACAGCGCTGTTATTATATCGTAATGTATCATTTTTGGTGCTAGTGGCGTTAAACGGATCTTTGATCGATGACCCTCCAATATGCCATTCATCATCATAAGCCTTAAATATATTAACAAAATAAAATATCAATGAAAATAAGACAAACCCGGCACAGCGTCTGACTGTAAACACAATGGTTATGTATTCGATGTCCACTTATGGAATATTAAGTTCCGCGGAACATGGGAAATTTAACTCTAAGTTCCTTCTGCCTTTTCTTTGTTACGCGGGATACAGCTTGAAGCTTATCAATATGGCCTACCTTTTCAGTATCTCTTGTTTTTCCTGCTGTCTAGTCGTATTTAAATTTAAATAAGGTAAATAAAAATCCATTGGTTGGCTGGAAGAAATTTCTTATAGAAATAAGCTTGAAAATTAAATTATAATTAAATTATAATAAATTTCTATAGAATTAAGCTTCACAATTGTAATGTAATTTTTCTATAATGTATTATTTTACGCAATAAAATAATATATAATAATAAACACTAAATTGATTAAACATATTTTGACACAGTGGCATAGTTATTGGTTGTATTTGCAACGATTCTGGGTTCGATACCCAATCGAGGAAATTCATTATATTAATATCTTTATTCTAGTAATAAGTATAATCACAGCGTTAAATTTCGCCGCACAGAACATTGAGGATGAATTGAGGATGTGCAATAATTGGGGATGTATTTAAATCCATGAGATTACTGTCTTGGATGTGCTTTGATAAGAAACTATAGTAATCTAATGAGGGAACACGCTTAGATGTTGAAAAACAACAACATTATGTGGAAATTCATATAACACTATTGATTGCTGATGATAAAATTATGCAACGAGTAATCAATAAAACATGCTTTTTGTTGTTCTTCGATGCGTCAGGCGGAAAAAGCAACAAATTCCTCAGTAATTTGATCTTGGTGTTTATTCGAATGCACAATAAGATTGCACTCGTAGGCATCATCGGAAATTGCATCAACACTGCTGAACTGTGAATGTGCTGTAAATTCCATTAAATCTGAATCAAGACACCAATTTGCAATATTAGCAAAAATTCTGGCATGGGCAAAGTACTCAAAATGTGTAAAATTATTATTTGGGATGAATGTACAATGGCCCATAAGAAATCAGTCGAAGCACTTGATAGGACTCTGTGTGATTTTCCAGGAAATAACTAAATTAAGATCTATCCTGCTACCTGCGGGATACAGTGTGAACCTATGAATAAATTAATCCTTCCAGAGAACACCATAAAAAGCCTTTAAGCAGTAAACAGTTGTAGCAAGCTAAAAAAAGTCACTTGTTAAACCGTAACACTCGCAAAAGCTTTGAACAAACATTGAGAACATCTGTTACAGTAATTTACGAGTTGAATTTCGGTTTCGACTCCGATTTATGGACTACTAACTTTTAAAAGTACTTATTTTGGTTTTTGGTCTTACCACAACTTAACTGAGTCAACTTTTTTTTGTTATTTTTTGTTATAAATAACTTATTCTTTTGGTAATATAATAGAATTTAATAAATAATATTGTTAGTAACGATGACGTTGAGTTTCATCAGTTAACACGCAATACCTCCAGAATTGTTCTCCGGGAACAGAAGATCTTAGAGAAGAATGGGAACGGTGTCTTAACACTAGGTTTTCAAGTTCCCTCTGGCCACCCTGTTATGTGCGGGACGGTTCCCCCTGCCTACCGTGCTACACGAATAAAAAAATATTTTGACTATCACTTTGCTTTCCGTCTTCCACCAAATTTAGACAAAAAATGATTTTGAACAAAGATTAAGGCGCAAATCTTAATTATTTGTTAGTATCTCTATGCAAATTATAACACAAAAAATATCTACGAGCTTAGTATTCTTCTTCTTCTTCTTAGTCGTAACACTCATGGCTGATGTTGCTTGCCTCACGACTTCTCGCCATTTCTCCCTGTTGGTGGCGATTCTGGTGCACTCGTGTATAGTGCCATCCACGGCTGTTTTTTCTTGATCGGCCTATCGTATGGGTGATCTTTCGCGTGGTCTAGTCCCCTCCACTTTACCCTGCACAACCAGCCTTTCAATGGAGTCATTTTTCCGTCTGGAGACATGTCCAAAGAATTTGAGTATCCGAGTGTGTACATATGCTGATGGATGTTGTGTGTGCCAAGTTCTCGGAGGATGGAGGCGTTCGTGCGAAACTCTGTCCACAAAACTCCGAGCATTCTTCTCCAGCACCACATCTCTAGTGCGTCTATCTTTTTCTTTTCTACCTCTCGTAATGTCCATATCTCTGACGCGTAAAGAAATATGGGAAGCAATAACGTGCGTATCAGCCGGATTTTAGTGGCTTTGGTGATATTTTTATTCCTCCATATCTTCTTTAACTTGTCTATTGCAGTCCTTGTTATTGCCATTCGACGCATGATCTAATCCATGCAACCTCCCTTGTCGGAAAGTAATGTTCCAAGGTATATGTACGTCTGGACTACAGCACAGCTTGCGATCTGTTTTATTTCCGGCGAGTTATTGGTAGTTCGACCAACAATCATAATTTTGGTCTTACTATAATTAATTTTTAACCCAAAATCAAGGCTCAAGCGTTCCATCTTAAAAAGCAACTCTTCTAATTTATCTGGACTTGTAGCAAACAAGGTCGTATCATCTGCATAGCGCAGATTGGATGTTCTGTACCCACCTATTGTAACACCATCGCCCCAGTGTTCCAAAGTAATTTGCATAATAATCTCGGTATAGCAGTTGAAAAGCAGCGGCGTTAGTATATATCCCTGGCGGACTCCTGCACTAGGATGGAAGTCTTTGGATAAGACATTATCTGTTCGGACTGAGGCCGTACCCGTTTCGTATAGACTTCGTAAAAGGTGTACCACGTGCACTCCTAAGAGTGCCCATATCAAGTAATGTTTTCCATAACACGGGCCACTTTACCGAATCAAAAGCTTTGGAGTCGTCAACGCAGAAATATATGTTGGTTTCTTAAATTCTCGAGCCTTTTCAATAATTTACCGAAATATGAGAATTTGCTCCCGAGTGCCTCTTCCTCTCACAAAACCGGCTTGTTCCGGCGAGATTTTCTTAGAAAGGTAGACCTTCAAACGCTCATTGAGAATATGTAGCATGATTTTACTTGCGTGTGCTATAAGTGCAATAAGACGGTAATTACTACATTTCTTGGTAAAACCCTTTTTATGCAGGGGAGTAAAAACTGTGCGAGTCCACCCTAATGGCCATAGTCCTGTTAGCCAAATCCTGTTGCAGATGATGTGAAAGATAACGTTGCCACGTTCACCTTGAGCCCTAATAGTTTCAATGGGGATCGCATCTCTACCGGTAGCCTTCCCGTTTTTTAAGTGTGTGATAGCCGCTCTGACTTCGGACATAAGAATATCTGGCTCTAGTTCACCATCACAAGGTTCTGTTGATCTAAAAATATTGCATTGAGGGTCATAGAATAGGGATTGACAGTAGCTTCTCCAAACGTCGGATATTTGGTCTAACTCAGCGATTACGTGATTTTCACTGTCTTCAGTAGCCGAATGATCGAATTTTATAGTATAGGTCTCGAGATTCGTGCTTATCATGCATGCATGTGCTTTGATCTCTTCGCTCTTCGTTTGTTAAATTATAAAAAAACTCTTATCAAAATTTTAAAGTATTTGTACTATTTTAATTATAAAAGAAATTTGACAACTTCGGTAATAATATATTTGATAATTTGGTTTACAAAGTCCTGATACGTACGAGTAGCTTAAACAGTATCCTACTAATTGCTCACTGCCTTGGATTAATCTATCAAACATGCAATCCATTATTTTGACAGTTCTTAAAATAGCACGCCTTAATAATGTATTGTAGATAGAGTGATAAGACCGGACTGTAGCAAACGTTACAGTGAAATTAACTAGACATAGAGCAAATATTTTATGTGATTAGCATCTGATTTTTTTTCTAACTTAGGAATTTTGTATATATACCTATTTTATAAATAACAGTTGTAATATACAACTGTTATTTATAAAATAAAAGTGTGGTTCCTAAGTTACCTATTCTTACCCTGTGATGTGCGGGAGACAGCGTGAAGACGAAAAATTTTAAAAATCAAAAAATAGTTGAATTTAGTGTAAATAGAAAAAAATATTTATTTAATCGTTTTTGTATGAATATAATTTTGTGTTTATTTTTAATCATATAGTATATCTACGAGTATATGGTGACGAAATACACATTTTTAGCTATGATAGATTTTGTAAATTACTTCTTAAATATTTATGTCACACATATAGCAGAGTGGCCAGACCGAACCGGGGAACTAAGTGACAATACTCTACGTCCCCATCGAGACGAGTGTTGATTGGCAATTAAATATATCTTTTTTCCGAAAGGGGAACATGAATCGTGAACTCATGATCTGTCAAGATATTTATGTAATTATTATAAATAATATAAATATATATATATATATATATATATATATATATATTTGTATCTATAATCTTTTTCTTATAAATCAATCATTTGTGTTCTTTTTCTTATAAATCAATCAAAAAAATGAAAAAATATTAAAATAAAAAAGAACACTCGTAATACATTACATCTAGACAACACTATTAAGTAAAATAAGAGAAAAATGCTCAGGGGACTGACGATAAAGTAACAAAACGCGATACAAGCATACTGGGAAATGACAATAAAGTGGCAAAAAGGCAATTAAAAAGGAGATAAACGTAACATACCGCCCTTTACACCCAGCGACGGTAATAACATTGCTATATTTCTAATATGAATGCAGCAAAAGGAAAGGATATTTTTTATTATTAAGGTCGTATTACTGTAAATGTGATAGTTGTGATTGATTCCTATTCGGTGACTGATTTCCTGCTTTTTTCAGGACCAAATGCGGCGTTGAGATCCGCCAACGTTAAATTTCACTCCTTGCCTTGTCTTGTTACCAGAAAGAGAAAATATTGTATCCTTGCTTTACAATCGGTGGCTACGCTACCAACAAATACAATTAAGACTTTTTATGTATGAAGTAAATAAGCAAAACGTAGCGTTAACTTTCGTTACATCAAATGGACTGACTTTAAAAGGGCGGAAAGTATGGGACGGAAGAACATATCTAAGTTCCCTTTCTCTACCCTGATGTATGCATCAGATAAGTAAAGATAAAACAGATTATTACTGTAATATTTTCTGTAAAGTCTGATAGTGGCTTTTTATAGTACATTTGGAAAATCGCAATACATAATCAAAAAAATTATCAATTTTAAATTTTAAATATAGGAGGAATATTAGTGTGCATAATTTAACTTCGCCTTTTGTCTTATCAAAATGGGAAAATGAAAACATCCCTATTTTTCGAATTACTTATAGTTACTTTCCAAAGCAGGGTTTGAACTCACCGCCATTTACATTTTTAGTCAGTAGACTATTTGTATTGATGACTTATCGATGAATAAATAGGAAAGAAATAACATATGAGACTTTAAAAGTAAGAATAAAACTAACAAAAACACATTGATCTTAAAGTTTAATAAAAGCTCAAAAGTAAGAGCTCTTAAACTGTTATTAAATGAGTACTTTATACTGAACATAGATTCAGTTTCAATTGGCAGAGTGCCTGCTTTCACGTCGTGCTTTCCACAAGACTGCCAATTGATGGATGACTAGCGACAAATCTTTAAGCAACATACTGCAAAAATAGATGTACTGAAATAGGTATATATAAACTGAAATTAACAAATAAATATACCATGTCGAAATAATTTAATAATTTTGTTTGTTGGCTTTGGTACTAAAATAAAGTGCGGTGTTGAATTTCAATACTCAACATGTAATCTAATGAAAATTGGGTGTAAAGTAAAGAATGAAGAATGTTAAAACTATCTTTCTTCTGTCCACCTAGCTATTTCGAAATTCAGCGTGAAGATGCAAAATAGAATGAAAAACGGATATATAGTACGTTATCAACGTATGGCTTAGGGGTCAGGGCGCTTGGACGGATTTCATAAAGCGCAGGTACAAATTCCACTAAAAATTTTTTTTTCTTTCCTAAGTGTTAATAACTTTAAAAATGAATATAAATATTATATACAATTCGTATGATAAATTGCATCTCTCTGTAGAGAGATATTTTATTCATCGATATCCAACGATCATTGGTAAAAATAATCACTTGGCAAAAGAGAGTGATATTTATTTAATATTTTTAGTAATCAAAAAGTACAGAACACTATTTTTTTAAAGATAGGTTTTAAAATCGACACTATCACACTGTGTACTCGTTAATTATAGGTTCGACTTTTGACTGTTTCGTAACTTTGAACTCTGAAATAACTTCACGCTATCTCTCTCCATCCCGCTCAGGGCAGGATAGAGGTAACAGAGGGGACTTAGAAACCTCCCTTAAGACACTCCGTGCTGATGGCCGTTATTATTATTATTATTTACTCGAGCGAGCATAGAATCCACAACCTGTCACGGTTACAGACACCCATTTTTGCCCCTGCGCCACGACATGGCTCTACCAGAGATAGCTTTAATATAAAACAGAAATTGCATTTTTATATAACGATATTGGTAAATTAAATAGTTTATTTTGTTTAGTTTATTATTTGCAACGTAATTTTATTGTTCAAACATACATATATAAACTTATTCGAGTAGGAAAATGAAAATATCGAGTACATAACCACCTCATTAACAGTTAGACACTGTCCCTGTGAACCATGTTTGCCTCTAGCAATATAAGATTTTTTTTTCATAAAACACTTGTATTCGTATTTCTAAGGAAGTTAGCCTGAGTTTTTATTTCTAAGGAAGTTAGCCTGAGTTTTAAAGCTGATACAACTTAGCGGAATTAGTAACTCAATTAAATACCAAATATTTTGTGTATTTCACTGTGAAAATCTTGTTTAACAAACGTTAGAATAATGGGATTTAAATAGAATATTTACTATGCGAACAGATATTAAATATGTTTTTGATAATATCAAAAACATACACAGTAATAAAATAAAGCCTGATTTGACTTCGTCGCGTTTACAGAAAAAAATCACGATGGCCTCAGTGTATTGTCAAAAAAAGTTGAAAATTCCAAAAGACGCGTGTTTAACAAGACCTCACAGGGGCGCTATTAATATAAAGCGCAAAATAATGATTTTTAAAATTTTGGTCTGTTCGTCTGTTTGCTGACTACCCAGATATTAATGCAGTTTCAATTATTATATTTTGGTAACCTTTATTTATTTTTTTTATTTCAATCGGTTATTAAATCAAAAAATTATAGCAATTTGAAGTATTTAGTTCAACAACATTGCTATATCATTTTTATTTATTTAGCTGGAGTTTTAGTTTTCAATGTATAGACATTATCTTAAAGGTAATAATATTAATGGTACTTGAAAGTAATTGAGATTAATTATAAAAAAGTACAGTTTGAGCGAGCGAAGCTGCGAGCGGGTAACTAGTTTAAATTAAACGTGGATTAAAGTAAAGTGGTTGATCATAGCTATTTCCAAGAAATGTTTATATTTTATACATTATGTCTTAAAAAATAAAAATCTTCAAAAAAAAATCTTTGTTGTTTGAATTAATTTCCACGAGAGGAGCGGAAATCTACAACTTGTCGTGCTTACGTTCGAAGACTTGTACCTCTGCGCCACGACAGGTCTCATCTTATTTATACGTAATGATGATTGCTATTTCGTAAAAGAAGGCATAGGCTGATTATAATTTCACAGATCTGACATTTCATTTAAAGTTATTATAATTTGAATAATGGTGAAAACTATTAACATAAAACAATAAATATATACACATTAAAAATAAAATAGACGTTTCTTCACTTCACTTCGTACTTCGTCACGAGTCTCAGCGGAGAAATCAAGATTAACATTTTATATTAAACATTCTTTTGTAGCCTGTCGTAGCGCGGGGGCACAAGCATTTGAACGTGACAGGTTGTAGGTTCGATCCCCATTCGAGGAAATGAAATATTAAATATTCAGTTCTTGCCAATTGTAACATGGCAAAACACTCCGTTGAGTTCCGTCACTTAACACGCAATGCCCAAAATTCGGCGGAAAGTTGAGAAAAGGAGGGCGGAAAGAGGGTGACTGGGTCCCAAGTTCCTTCTGCCTTCTCTGCCGAGTGCAGGATACAGCGTGAAGTTGAAAGACTGATTGTTAAAGATTCGACTATTGTACAATATGTTTGTTTGAAATTTAAATTATTATTATATATTATAATTATTTTGGAGCCTACAGTCTGCCTAATGGTATTATTTTATTAACTGGTATTTTTTTCTTTGTTTAAAAAAAATCCAGGCACCGGGGTTAGTATAACGAAATATAAATCCTCACATTAGCAGCCAACTGCTTGATATATTAAATAATATAGGGGTTCCGTACATGTATTTAAATAATTATAAGCCACTTAAGAGTTTCCTCTTATAGCAGGGTAGATAAAGAGAACCTAGTGTCAAGACACTCCGTTATTCGAGGCTCGCTAAATTTAAATATTTTTCTTAGATATGTACGTATATATATATATATATATATATATATATATATATATATATATATATATATATATATATATATATATATATATATATATATATATATATATATATATATATATATATATGTTTCTATTTATATGTTAATGTAATCGTTTTTTTTAATACACAACAAATAATTATCGCATTAAAAAATAAAACTCTATACTACTAGCCTACAATAGATGTAATAACAGTTATAACTAAAAATAAATCTGCTTTTTTTTATATCGCAGTTGGGTCAGCTTTTACAAAATTGATTATTAATAGGAACTAAGAAACAATATTCCTTTTAGTAATAATAAATTTATATTTCCTAATCTAACATAAAATGGGCGGATTATAATAATTTCCAAATAATATTTGTTTATATTTAATATACAGCGTTAAGTACCGCAAACAACAATAAACAATCTTTATACATTCATTGGTACAGATAAAAAAAGGGGTATTCTATATTGCATTAAACATTTGGCATGTGGAGTAAACACATCAAGAAGTATTTCTTTCGCGCTTGTGCGCTTATGCCAAGACAAGAAGCTATACTCTTTTTTTATGGAAAAGACACTGCAAACGAGCGTACCGTTGGTCACCT
>DWMZ01003103.1:0-13182 GCA_018249855.1 Eueides tales michaeli | reverse complement strand
TTGTATAATAGTTGTTGACGTAGAAAATTGATATTGATTGATCGAGTGCAAGCTGGAAGAGAAGGTGATCGAGAATATCGTGTATTGTGAGGCACTCGCGTGAGTGCCTATAATATGAAAAAAAATTATGAAAAAAAATGTTGTGATTCTTTAAGAATTTGGATCAAGATATAAATTGGTTTTTTTTTGCTTTTGATAAAGATGTAGAATTAAGAAGCTGATCGTTATATTTTATTTTTTATTGGAAACCAAGCGCTCTGACCAACTAAGCCATTCGTTCTCATCGAGCTCCGTCGAAATTTTTATACGCTTGTTACAACTTATTTATGTTGTTAGCATCTCTGTAGGGATGATTTTTAAAAATTTCCGCCACACAAAGACAATTCGCTAGAATTATCGTTTGACAAGAGAGAATGCTATTAATTAAATCGTTCTACACTCTCAGCCATTTCTTTCAGTTTTACCCTGTATTCCTTGTAGCGAAGACAGAGAGAACGCAGTGCTAAACGCTACGGTATCTACATAACTCTAAAGGTATATACTCGTAGATATATTCCCTCCGAGGTATACTCATCATTTATACGTGATCAGCCTTCATTATCATGAAGCCTACATGATAGGGATGCTTCATTATATATCAGCCTTCATTATCATCAAGCCTACTTGATAGGCCTATCCTAATAGGCAGTAGGAACTTGGGAACCATAGTATTAAGACACTAACATTAAAATAATCCGTACCCATTAAAACATCTCTTTTCCCCACATTGCGTGTTGAATGATCTCTATCTTCTATATATTAATTGTTAGTAGTATATAGAGATGAGGCCTGTCGTGGCGCAGGGGGACAAGCAGGTGCTTTTAACGCGAGAGGTTGTGGGTGAAAATCCCATATAAATATTTAATGTTTTCATTTCTTTTCTCTGGTAACAAGACAAAATGTGTTGAGTTCCGCCACTCAATACGCAACACCACAAATTCAGCGGAAAGTGGGGTACGGCACGGAGTCTCCCGACACTAGGTTCCCAAGTTCCCTCTGCCCAACCTACCATGTGTGGGATACAGCGTGAAGTTAATTAATACAGAGATAACTTTAATAAATTCTTTAAGTTAAATATTATTTTCACTACAATCATAGTAAATTGACCCCGTGAGGTGAATACAACGCTCGTTCAAATATTCACTGCAGGCACCTCGGTAATGGTCCACTTGTAACCGCTAACAGAATTTGCGGCAGTATGAAAACTGAATTTATATTAGAAAATTCATTACATACATTGTGTGAATATTTAACGTATTTTGTATGGAATTAACAAGCAAATAACATTTTAAATTTTTAAGTCCTTCGTCCTAGAAAATTACTATATCATTTTGGAAACACGCCTATTAGTATTATTTGATATTTAATTCATATATAGGTCAAATAAAGAGCAGAAGAAGAAGAAAAAGAAAGAAGAAGAACAAGAGAATAGAAGTATCGGTGTTAGGGTAAAGGAAAACATCTCCGATATCAAAAATGGGCATGCGTCAAAGTCAGCACTGTGTGACCATACAGTGAACAAATGTATAACTTCATTATGCGTCGTGGGTTAAAAACGATTTTTAATGTTGAAATAACCCAGTGTGGGGAACCCAGTTCTGCCGTAACTCGACGCCGCGCTTTGCCTTATTAAAATTATGAAAACAAATCAGTCAGGTGCGAGTTGAATTCACACACTTAGGGTCCCGTACGTCTGCATTGACGGAGATTTTCACTATTTTCAAAGTGTTCATCAACACGTAGGAGAGACAAATAGTTATTTATAAAACATATAAAAATGTTAACCTACCGGGCTTGAACCCGGCCCCGCCTTGGAAGTCGGTCAAGCGCTCTGACCACTAAGCATAGGTTTTCACCAAGCTATGTCGACATTCTTATACGCCTGTTACAATTAGTTTATATAGTGTCTTTGTTTTTTTTCTATTTCGACGTCGACGTAGCTTGATAAGAACGGCTTATAGGTAAGAGCGCTTTTAAGGATTTTAATCTCGCTACTTTCAAATATTCATGTTTTCCAATTTTTTTTTCTTAGCTTCACGCTGTATCCCGCACAAGGCAAGGAAGGCACAGGGGACTTGGGAACCTAGTGTTAAAATACTCCTTGCCGTTCTACGCTTTTCGCCGCATTTATGTATTAAGTGGCCGCACTCAATTCAACATTAAATATTTAATTGGAAAATATTAAATGTTTCATTTCCTCGACTGGGTATCGAACCCAGAACCTGTCGGTAACAGTCATACGCTTGTGTCGCTGCGCCACGACAGGCCTCAAATTATACATATAATAATTTCAACCACTTCTATGCGATATTGATAAAAATGGCCTTAATGATTGATTGATCATCTAAGGCATTCCATTCTTTCTTTTTAAGTTACGGAACGCTTGTTATTATATAGAGTAGTTGATATATGAGACATATTCGTCAGTTACTTAACAATTGTGACTTTATTGTCGCCGTCTTTGCGTAGCAGAATAGCGTTTGACTGTTGTGGGTACGATTCCCATTCGGTACAATTTATTAGTATCGCGCTGGTGATACGACAAAATGCGGCGTTTAATTCCGCAGCCAACTCAAAAGAAATAGAATTTCGATCAAAAGAGTGGGGAACGGAGTGTCTTAACACTAAATACCTTCCACTTGCCCTTCAATATGCAGGATACAGCGTGAAGAAACAAGTAAAAATATGAAATATTTCATTAAAAATCAGTACAAATTTTACATTAAAACCAAGAAAACGTACCGACCGTGTACAATAAGTGTTTTCCGCGGGACTTCCCCGCCTACCATCCCAAGGGATCAAATTAGCACGTAATTATACAAATACCCTCTTAATTAAGACCCTGACCTGTTTAATTTTGAATTCAGGTTAATATAATCTCAAAGGAGCTTAAAGCACTCAAAAGTTTTAGCACTTTAGATGTGTATGAGTTTTTATTATTTACAGCCACTGTCTGGGCGTTTGTCAGCTGGGGATGTCAGATTAAATTGGTCATTAATTGTTTATTATCATTTAAAAATTAAATAAGCTTTTCGTGGTGCAAAGCTTAGCGCGCTTTCCATTGCCACTTGTGAAAAATGAAGTATATAGTGTCATTTTCTCTGGTAACATGGTATAGCGTCATTTTCTCTGGTAACATGTTACCAGAGAAAATGACGCTATACCATGTTACCAGAGAAAATGACGCTATACCATGTTACCAGAGAAAATTACGCTATACCATGTTACCAGAGAAAATGACGCTATATATTTCATTCTTCAATATAGCGTCATTTTCTCTGGTAACATCTGGCAGAGCATGGCGTTAGTTCCACCATTCAACAAGGAATGTCTCAATCCCTACATACATAACACATTCTAGGCAATTGAGGTATAACTGTTAGAATGTTCATGGACTTGAGCTATATGGATATATTAATATGTGGAAATTTAATAAATAATTTATAATAGTTTTGATTTTTTTTAGGTGTTAATGTTGTCGGGGAAAAAATATATATAATTTTAAGAAGTGCGGGTTTAAATCCCGTTAAGTTACGTGGGGAACGGAACGGAGTGTCTTGACACTACGTTCCCAAGCTCCCTCTTCCTGCGCTGCTATGTGCGGAATGCAGTGTGAAACTAAACTAATTTATTTAATAGCATCTTTGATTTTCGCGATTGTTACACATTTTAAATGAAACACTTTTAAACGGATTAATCGCGTATATTGAGTTTTAAACATTTTTGGAAACCCGACGTTTCGAACACTTTACAGTAGTCCGTGGTCAGGTGGTTAATTTCAATCAACTAGTTCCTGAGATTGTCGCGTTCAAACAAACAAACTCATCAACTATGTTATATATATATATATATATATATATATATATATATATATATATATATATATATATATATATATATATATATATATATATATATACTAGCTGTTACCCGCGACTTCGTCCGCGTTCAACATTTGGTCATAGTGACATACACATAAAATATAGATATATACTGTCGCGGACTTTTATTTAGAACTATTTAAGATAAATATTCTTACAGTAATTATCCTTGTGTAACTCGAACGATAAAAAAAGCTTTTTTAAAATCGGTTTTCTCATCTTCGAGTAAACTGAGGAACATACGTATTAAGAACTTCCTCCTTTTTTGCAGTCGGTTAATAAAATGAGATGATAGTCAGATACAGATCTCCCAATTGCGTTATTATACGAAAAAACCGCATCTGTGCCTTTCAAATTTGAGGTTTGTCCTCGGTTTCTTCAAGATCATCAGATCCTGATCTCCTTACCATGGGACCAATTGTGAAATATATCCTCTCGAACAAAAAAAGAATTTTGAAAATTGGTCCACCCATCTTCGAGTGAAATAAAAGAACCTCCTTTTTTATGTCGGTTAAAAATCCCTATAAATTTTAACTTATTATGTTATTCTGATATCAAAGATGAAATGAAATATTACTGCAAAGTTTCAAGAAAATTCGTTCAGTAGTTTTTACGTGAAAGAGTAACAAACATACACACATCCGTACAATAATATTAGCCGCATTTATAATATTAGTAAGATGCGAATATTAGTAAGATATATACATAATAAATAGCAACTAAACAAATTTTAAATATTTCAAAGTAGAAATTCAAGCATAACTCTACATTTTGAACAGAAATAGAAGAAATTAAAGCTCGTACAATTAAAATATCGAGTATCTTTTTCTCTAGAAGTTGCAGCGAGTAACAAAATATTTCATGTTCAATTCTAAAATTGCAAAGAATCTCTATAAATCAGACTGCTACTGAAACTCACTTCGACTTAACGTTCGTAGTATTGAAGTTATTGGAAAATTATTTATTATTTATTATATTTTGATAATTTAAAATTAAATATTTAATGTTTTCATTTCTTCGCTGTAGTAACTAGGTGAAGCGCGGCGTTGAGTTCCGCCACTCAACACGCAATGCCTCATATTCGTCGGAATGTGGGGAAGGGAAGTAGAACGGAGTGTTTTAACACTAGAGCTACCTCTGCCTACGCTGTCATATGCGGTATACAGCGGGAAGCTACAAAAAAATTCTATGGTAGTGACTTCGAATTCTATTCGGGGCTGTGATTGTTTTGCAAATATTTACTTATATAGCAAGGTGGGCAGAGGTAACCTGGGAACCTAGTGTTAAGACACGTCCTTTACTAGTTTTTGCTGAATTTAAGAGGCTCTTGAGTTATCAGACTCACTCTGATAACTCAAGAGCAATTATATAATAGAAAAGAAAATATTAAACGTTACTCAATAATCCATACTTACTACCAACATTTGAATACATGTCATGCTTATTCAAATTATACTTTCTGAAATATTAATATTTATTTATTTTTTGTTTTTTTTTAGCTTCACGCTGTATCCCGCACAAGGCAGGGTAGGTAAAGGGAACCCGGGAACCTAGTGTCAAGACACTCCGTTCCACTTCTGTTCCCCACTTTCCGCCGATGTTGAGGCATTGCGTGTTGAGTGGCGGAACTCAACGCCGTGCTTTGCTTTAATACCCATATTTAATATTTATATCTTGAACTTATTTAAATAAAACACTACGTACCTATACCAGTCTATTTTTTTTTAATTTTCACACTGCGTCATCTCTTGGCAGTGTAGGCTAGAGGGAACATGGGAACCTAGCTTTAATACACTAATACTTTAATTAGAAAATTATAACAAATAAATGTAGTACAATTACCATCAACCAATCATCCCAAGTTAAATTGGCAGTAAGAATGTTGATAAATCAGACGTTTCAAGTTACATTTCTGTGTGTCTTCCAATTTACTTTACTTCGTCTATAAAACTTTCCTGTGAGCTTTTATATATTTTGTCTATTCTAAAGCTTCTCCTTTTTATTGCTACGTTAAAAGGAACTTTTCTATAGTAAATAGAAAATAAGAAAATTGATAATATTTTTAACTATTTTTCAAAGTGTAATTCCACACTTAGAAAAGGAAAATATTAATGTTGAAAACGCATAAAATTTGAACAGGATTTGAACTCACACCTCTTGTACTTAGACGGGTGGGTGTCAAGAGGTGCGGGTTCAATCCGATACGTTCAAATTTTTGAACGTTTTTAAAATTAGTACAATTGATAATGCGTTATTTTTGATGCCATCGTGACGTGCAGTGTCTGCAAATATGGATGAATTGTATTTAGGGATCCGTACAAAATATCGGGACTCTGTTACCGAGATGTTGTAATGTCACCAGGCTGTATTAACGAGAATCGTGATAGTTAGTTAAATTTTCCACAAATTTTATTGCCAGTATAATAAAAAAAATACTAAAAAACTTAATAAAATAAATATTGAGGCCTAACGTGGCGCAGCGGCATAGGTGTGTGGCTGTAACCGACAGGTTCTGGGTTCGTTCCCTAGACGAGGAAATTAAATATTTAATATTTTCAATTTAAAATATTTTATGTTTCATTTCTTCGCTCTGGTAGCAAGGCAAAGCGCGGCGTTGAGTTCCGCCACTCAACACGCAATGCCTCAAGTTCGGCACTACTAGGTTCCCGGGTTCCCTCTGCCTACCGTACCTTGTGCGGAATACAGCGTGAAAAAAAAAAAGAAAAAGAAATTAAACAGAGCTTTCATACAAAATACATAATTTTTGATATTTTATAGATAGTTTTATAGTATGGAACCATTAGTGCGCAAATCCGACTCGCACTTAGCTAGTTTCCTTTTCTTCGCCGGGGTACGTCTCAATGGAATTATGGCATACAGAGAGCACCAAACAAATTATCTATTTCACAGTTGTGACAAAATATGAAAGAACGATGGTCTTTACTTCAAATTATTTTTACTACAGCTTTTTTGGTCTAGTTTAGACATCATATGGAAATATCTTCTATCATCAGCCATGGAATAGACGACCAAGTACTATCAAACGAGCTAAAATTAAAATTGTTATGTCAATCATTTCCTAACGTAATTGGGGCCCATCTCAGCGGCACAAGCGTGAGACTGAAGGCGCGACTGGTTATAGGATCGATTTCTACTGGAGGAAATGAAATATTGAATATTTTCATCTTTACGCTTTAGTAACAAGGCAAAGCGCGGCGTTGACTTCTGCCTCTCGACACGCAATGCCAAGGCAATGGAAAGTAGGTTACTGAAGTGTTTTGACAGTAGGTTCCCAGGTTCCCAGCTCTACTATATACATAATACAACTTGAAGCTAAAAAAATAATCATTTAGTTATTACGGACAACTTTTTATCATATTTGAACGACGATACTTATAAAAAAATGACGTCTAATTTTTTTCCGGCTTCACGCCTTGCATATGATAGGTTCCCAAACTCCCTCTGAACTTGGTGACCTAGTGCTAAAACACTCCGTTCCATTGCCCATTTCCCGCAGAATATGAGGCATTGTGTGTTAAGTGGTGGAACTCAACGCCACGCTTTGCACCAGAGTAACCAGAGCGAAAATATGGAAATATAATTTGAAAATATTAAATATTTCATTTGCTTGAGTGTGGATTGAACCCACAACCTTGTCAGCGTTCACAGTCACACTTTTGTGAAACAATATAAAAGTCACAAGTTCAAATCCCGCCACATTCTTCTAAAAACAAATCCGAATTCATACTAAATTTAAAAACGTATAAAAATTTGGACGAAGCAGGATTTGAAACTGCGCCTCTTGAAAACCGTTCAAGCGCGCTAACCACTAAGCCATCCGTCCTCACCAAGCTCCGTCCAAATTTTTATACGTTTATAAATTTAGTATTTTTCTTTCCTAAGTGTGGAGTAACACTTTAAAAATAGTAAAAAAAAATCCAAATTCAATATATACAAGAATAACACTTTCAACCAAAAAAAGAACAATCGTAAATACCCCCCTTAATCTAAAACATCTAAAGTAACATTAAATATATTTATCGTGGCGTCAGCACAGCGTGATTCAAGACTACGTATATATTTAAAAAAAAAAGCACAGAAAAGTTTCCACAGTGCACTAGTGCAGTGCTTTAATATGGTGTAATGAAAACTAAAAAGCTTTTAAACGGTCTAGAAACGAGATTTATACCAGAGTACGCTGTAATAAATTGCCGTTTGTTTTTTTTATAATGTAGGCATTTTTCGAGAGTAAATGGTCACTTTTTTAGCTGCAAGAGTTAATACTTTTATAGTAGGGTAGGTAGAGGGAACCTGGGAACCTAGAAACATAGTCTGTTCTCATCGGGACACTCCTGTTCTCAATTTTCTGCTATATTTTTAAGGCATAGCGTGTTGAACGAAGGATTTTAATGTCGGCTTTGCGTCGTTAACATTAGTTTTTTTTATGGAAAAGACAATGCAAACTATCTTACGGATCACCTGATGGTAAGTGACTACTGTCGCCCCGTCTCAGGCCAAATGTAACACAAGAGGAGCTGCAGGTACATTGCCGGCCGCCGTAATACAGTTTCACGTATCAAGATGGTGAGGATATCTAAGTGTCCAGCCCCTCACAGATCATTGGGTCCCCAACGATTCGAACGGCTCCACGTTGTATGCGATCAAATGGTTCAAGTTAATACTGGGGTGCACCAGCCCAGAGGCAAACCTGGTCACATGAACCTGGGCCCTCCACAGGGCCAATCAGGAAGATAAAATAAGAACAAGAATCTTTCCTTTGGAATCGCATTAAAGGTGCGTTTACACGGTTGAGTCGGATATCAAACTCACAACCCTCAATAAACAGTCTAGATATTTCTAGCTTATTTCTTATGTACCATGAAAGCGTCGCAATCAATTATTGGAAATAAACAAAAGAAAAACAATATTAATAAAAATATTAAAAAAACCACTGCGCTATCTGCTATGCCTACAACAATGCCTATTCAAAAAGGTCGTTATCAGTTCGCCTCCTCGCCTCTCTCACCTCTCTCGCCTCTCGCGCCTTTCGCCTCCATGATTGATAACAGTTGCGTGATCCGACAAGGGAATTAGCTACCGCAAATTGCGTACTTCAGCTTACGTATGTAGGTGCTTATTAAAGAACGTTCCTTTCTAGAATAAACATTATGATATATTTTGATAGGTTGAATTCTTCTAAGTAATATGTTTTTTTTTAACTGGCAACGCAAAAAAAATAGATAAACATAGTAAAATATTCATAATATTTGAATAAAAGTAGAATTATTTGTATTATTGTTATATATATTTACAAAGGAAACTAGCATCTCGATATATTTTTTTTAATTTAAATATTTTTTCTGAAATCTACTGTTGGCGTGGCTTGTGATGGTTTAGGGGTGAATAGAAAATATGTACGTGCAATTGTAAACGGGAAAGACAATGTAAAGACAATGCAATTGTAAAGGGGAACACAATATTAAATATTACCTCGTCCTAGTAAAAAAGCAAAGCTCGGCGTTCAGTTCCGCCAATTGACTCAAAATGGGGAACGTTAGGGTTTCAATGAGAACAACTAGTCATGAAACTAGGTTCCCAAGTTCCCTCCACCTACCCTAAGCTGATGCAAAAAAAAGCCTTTGTATATATACTAGTGATGTAATTACAATCTATTCAGACCGAGCTGTCATCGAGCTCATTATAATCGCTTTGAAACGACAACACTTCATCTGTCAAATCCGAAATGTCAAGAATGTTAGAAGTATAATTTGTCAATGTGAAGATATCTTTTCTCTTTCGCCTGAAACTCCATAACTAAGAAGTTGAACTGGTTTGAAGACTTTTTCAGTTATTTTTGTTATAACAAAGGATCAGATTTCGGATTTGATGCCTTTTATTCAGTGGCAACTGCGTTTAGACGCTTTCTTGGCAAATTTGGTAATAACCTCAATATTTATGGGTTCAATTCTCACTTAGACGCGCTGTATACTCAGAATTAACGTTGACTTCCTTCTTATTATCCTCCAATTTATTTTTCATTTCCATGCTGTATCCTGCACATGGCAGGGTAGGCAGAGGGAACTTGGGGATCTAGTGTTAAGACACTCCGTTCCGTTCCCAATTTTCCACTGAATTTGAGCAAAGAAATGAAAATATTAAATATTTCATTTCCTCGACTGGGTATCGAACATACAGGCCAGGACTCTCAATATAATCGTATAATTATTATTTTCTCATTTAGGCGTAATCTCAATACTTTGACTAGTATTATGATATATAATATATAGTATTCAACAAAGTTATATTATGTTCTTGTTAGTACTGAGGAGCTCTAAGTTATCCATATTTCATACTATAAACAGACTAGTCTGTGTGTTTTCATCGAGTTATGCAAGTGTGTGCTGTCTTGCATAATCATTTTAATTATTATTTTAGAAGTTGTTGGTAGTTTCACGCTGTATCCCGCATATAGCATGGTGAGCAAACGGAATTAGAAAACCTAGTGTTAAGACACTACGGACTTCCATTCGTCACTTTTCGTTAAATTATCAAGGCACTACTTGTAAAGTGGCGTAACTCAACGCCGCGCTTTTCCCTGGTTCCAGAGTGAGGCAATGTTTAAATTAAATCTTGTAAATTAAATATTTCATTCTCTACAATGAGAATAGAATCTATAACATTTATAACCACCACATTAACTTATTTATAACATATGCAGCACAATGATTGTTTGTTCGTGGTCTACTGTAAAGTGTTAGTAACGTCGGGTTTCCAAAAATGTTCAAAACTCAATATACGCGATTAATCCGACAAAAAATTGTTTCATTTAAATATATTATAATGATTGTTTGATTCCACCCGCTAAGCTGAGCAAATACAGACTTAATTTAAAGAGTTTTTTTTTTGTATAGAATAGACAATTGTATAGAATATTTTTTTACATTTATACGAAACCTGCATAGTACAGTTGTACAAACGTGTCTTTTCTTTTCAATATGTCTTTTTCATCGTTCAGGAGACAAGGCATATCGCGGTGTTGAGTTCCACCACTCTGCAGGCAACGCCTCAAGCTCCGCTAAAGGTGGGTTATGGAAGACCATTAATGGGAACGGAGTGTCTTAACACTAGGTTTCCAAGTTCCCTCTGGCATGCTACGTGAGTGATACAGCGGGGATTGAAGAGAGAGAATACAAATCACGAAACTGTTTAAAATAACTATACCCAAATAATAAATTCAACTTTAAATAAGTATATCTAAAGAAGCGCGTTAAGAATTACTACCAGCTTTTATCTTCTTGGTGAAACGTAAAATTTATTTCGTTCCAAGAAAAGTACTTGGCAAGTCGAAAAGGCTAAGTTTATTCTGGGCTTAAATAAAAATCACAATAGACGCCTCACAAAAGGTAGGAAGGAAGCTGTATTTTTTTTAAATGTTTCCCAGGAATTTTCTTAAATTTAGGTGGAAATTTTGGGTCAACGACAGCGTTGGTGGGGAAGGTGGGAACGAAGCGTAACACTATGTTCCCTTTGCGCAATCTGCTGTTATGATGATATGATATTTAGTACAACGTGGTGTAGAAGGGAACCTACCTTCCCAATAGGAAGTATGGGCATTAAGAGAGAATTTCATAAGATTACTACAGAAAGCTGAAAAAATAGGGTTTCATATTTTACTAGCTGTTACCCGCGACTTCGTCCGCGTTCACTATTTTGGTCCTAGTGACTTACACATAAAAGATAGATATAATTTTTAAGATAAATAATCCTACAGTAATTATCTTTGTGTAACTCCTACGATAAAAAAAGGTTTTTTAAAATCGGTTTTCCCATCTTGGAGTAATCTGAGGAACATACGTATTAAGTACCTCTTCCTTTTTTGAATTTGGTTAATAAAATGAGATGATAGTCAGATACAGATCTCCCAATTGCGTTACTATACGAAAAAACCGCATCTGTGCCTTTCAAATTTGAGGTTTGTCCTCGGTTTCTCCAGGATCATCAGATCCTGATCTCCTTACCATGGGACCAATTGTGAAATATATACTCTCGAACAAAAAAAAATTTTGAAAATCGGTCCATCCATCTTCGAATAATCGGGGAACATACAAAAGAATCTCCTTTTTTATGTCGGTTAAAAATCCCTATAAATTTTAACTTATTATGTTATTCTGATATCGAAGCTATATTACTGCAAAGTATAAAAAAAAATTGTTCAGTAGTTGTTACGTGAAAGAGTAACAAACATACACACATCCGTACAAACTTTCGCTAATAATAATATTAGTAAGATTATTCATTTCATAAAGTTAAAGCAACTAGACGCGCAACATTATACATAAAATTAATATTCCATACAGAGAGAATTAAACCTACGAACACTATCTACGTGTGACCGATACTTTGGAGTTGTGCTATGATGGTGTTATGGTGATTTTTATAAATTTTCTATAACATAATAATACTCAGCTTCACGCTGTATCCCGCACATGGCAGGGTAGGCAGAGGGAACTTGGGAACCTAGTATTAAAACACTCCGTTCTCACTTCCGTTCACCACTTTCTGCCAAATTGTGAGGTATTGCGTGTGGAGTGGCGGAACTCAACGCCGCGCTTTTGCCTTATTATCAGAGCGAAGAAATGAAACATTAAATATTTAAATTATAAATATTAAATATTTCATTTCCTCAACTGGGGATCGAACCCAGAACCTGTCGGTTACAGTCACGCCGCTGCGCCACGACAGGTCTCATAACATAATAATAAACACGGTTTAAAGTTTTCATATGAAATATTTTCATATTTTTAGTACATTTAAGGAGAAAGAATCCAGGAGTAAAACAGTATATACATATATACGAGTACATGTTTTTTTTTCAGCTTCGCGCTGTATCCTGCGCATGGCAGGGTAGACAGAAGGAACTTGGGAATCTTGTGCTAAGACACTTCGTTCCATTTCCACCACTTTCTGTTGAATTTGAGGCATTGCGTCTTGAGTGGCGAAACTCTCACATTTTTACCAAAGAGAAGAAATAAAAATATTCAATATTTCATTTTCTCGAGTGGGGATCGAACCTATAACCTCAAAAATATATAAAAAGCTATATGGTATATTGCTTTTAAAATAATTTCTTTCAGATTATTATTCATATATTCAATTATATAACATTCAATACAAAGAGGATATGTAAGATAATGTTATGTAAATTTCGTACCAAACAATGTATAGAAGTGAAACGCTTGTGTGGTTGTCTCTTTTCCTTTTA
>DWMZ01003102.1:0-13182 GCA_018249855.1 Eueides tales michaeli | reverse complement strand
TTAAATTCAGTTTGATATCTCCTAATTCAAGTGCAGTCAAATGCAAATCGGACTCGAGGGCTTAGTACCAATTTCAGATTTGTAGGCGGACGGAATGTATCATTTATAAAACAATTAATTACAGTCTTTCTGTAATCTCGAACAGATGGTCTTGATAAAAAGACAGACGGACAGCATAGTGATCCTATAAGGGTTCCGTTTCGTTTACATTTAGGAGCACGGAACCTTAAATAGGGTCGAGACAAATAGGCAGACAGTCAGACGAACATTAACCTATCGTATAAGTACAGACCCTTGAAGTGGACGGACAATAACGTATCCTATAAGGACAGACTCATAAAAGATATATTTAATTTTGCTAGCCTGTACTACTTGAATTTTTCAAATTTTTTGTGACCGCATACTATAAAAATATTTAAATTCTATTCTGAATACTTTTCTATCGGTAGTAATTTTTAAATTTCACTATAAAGATGTATATTATACAAGTCGAAAACACAGGAAATGTTTCTTAAAAGTTGAAGACAAGAAATAAATAGTCATTTATTATCACAGATTGTGCGTCTCCACTCGAGGAAATGAAATAGTTAATATTTTTAATTTTTAAAATTGTATAATCCATACCACAGCTATATAGCTGTGATATGGATTATACATGGAGAAATACAAACGTTCACGGTTTTTAATATTACAGAACAATATTATCTTAAATTTTGTAAGCATTATCAGTAAAAACTGGAAACACATCTCTGTAGTGCCGATAGGAACTTACAAAAAGACAAAATGAAGGGAATATCAAGTGGTAGTAGATACATATAGCATTTTAAATTAATTATTGATCTTAATAATTTCACAAAAGTCATGTTTTTGAGCCCAGCTTTTGGTTGTAGAATAATAATATATTTAGTATCATAGATTTGTTAGAAAACTCCGTATAATAATATAGCTTCAACCAATGTCGAACTTCGAAGAAAGTTATTACCATAGTTAGCATTACTTCACACACTACATTTGTAATTAACAATAGAGATAATGGATAGATTTCTAGAATTTCTCTATAAACGAGGGTAACAGCAGTACTGTACATTTAATGTTGTATGCGCCTTAATGTTGTATGTCATATTCTTATGATGATAAATAATATCAATATTAAAAAAATTAATTGCATGTAAACAAGCAAGCTAGTATATTTACCACCAGGTGGTAACCAAAACAAATATCAGTTGAAAGTATACTATTTTTTTTTTCATCTTCATGCTGTATCCCGCACATGGCAGGGTAGTCAGAGAGAAATTGAAAAACCGAGGGTTAAGACATTTCGTTCCGTTCCCCACCTTCCGCAGAATTTTTAGACATTATGTGTTGAGTGGAACTCAACGCCGCGCTTTGAAAAATTTCATTTGAAAACATTAAATATTTTGTTTCTTCGAGTTGAATCGAACCCACAGTCTCTTGCGTTTACAGTCACATCTTGTGCCTCTGCGACACGACAGACCTCAATATCAGGCATAATATTCTAACTAGCAAATATAATATAGCTTATATACTCAATAACATCTGGTTTACTATTGTGCATATGAATTTCTAGAAGCTTAAGCCTCTATAATCAGGATATATTAGTGACAATTAAAAATTATTTGCAAAATCAAAAATTATAAAAATCTCTGTAGAACAATGGACAACATTAATAATAATGATTCATATTTTTTGCTTAGTACAAAAGACAAATATAACTTGTGTTTTTATCATCTTCCATATAACAATATTTCGTACAGCGAAAGGTAAATGTTTGCCTAAATTATTTTGTTTTATATATGTTTATGGGGTTCCGCATCTGAAACAAAGGAACCCTATAAGAATACTTTTGTGTCAGTCTGTCACTGCACCGCGTAATCAAAACGTTATTGTGTTTCGTGTAATAAAAATTGGTATTTATACTAAAATTTGGTAATTATAATTGGTAATAACACTCTTATTGCCGAATTTCTTAATTAAACTGACACCACAAATAAAAAGAATCCATAATATAGTTTTTTATATCAAAAAAGGTTATAACAGATGCACAATTCACTCTGGTTACTAATGCAATGCCTTAAGTACAGTAACAATTCGACGTCAGAGTATATATATCTTGCTATTCTTGTTGTATATGTTGTTTTCGTATTCATTTTTGTATATTTACAACCTTTGCACAAGGAGATAGACTGTATATATAATAGAAAGAGCATGTTAAATCTTCAATTGGGGTTTTATTTGCATTGGCTTAGGTACAATACTTACAAAATTGCGTGAGAAGGCGGTTTTGTTTCTATTAGCGTCGTGCTACAATTTACCCCTCGCGTGGATGTTTTAGACGTGTACATTACAGTTTTAAGCGTTTGGCCTACTTTGAGTGTTGGAATCGTTAATATTAAAAGGCTTATGGCTCACTTATTTCGATGTTGCGATTATATTAAAATTATAAAAATACGTGAGTTCATGCTTTTTGTTTGTGATTATATAGTTCTATTTGTTTTAACGTTTTCTTGGGCACTCCAAGAAGACACAGCTAGAATGTTATTCAGTTTATTTACTAAACATTTGATATGTCCAGATAGTTAAGTCTTCTCTTTGACACGACTAAACTAACTGTAAGCCAGTATACCTACAAGCTTCACCTTACCCCTATAACTTTATAGTATACAATTAGCCTTCTATAATTCCCCATAGGGTGAAGTAGTAAAACTAGTATAGATACTCCACTTTTGGAAACAGTCTCCTAGTATCGAAAATTTTAATGTTATATGAATGATTTCTATTAATTTAACTAGGTTTATCCTTTATGATGAATAATTTTGCTTTTTCAAAGTTGTCATTTACAGATTTTGCAGAACTTAACTCTTTCTAGAACTCTTTGTTGAGAGATAGATACTTCCTATATGGTCAGTTGCCGCACCAATAAAAATTATGAGAGATGGACGATGATGATGCCCCAATTATAGATAAATTATAAATATTATTTTAAAATCTTTAAATTATAATAGGACACTGTATCCCGCATATGGCAGTATAGGCAGAAGAAATTTAAGAACCTAGTGTTAAGACACTCCGTTCCTACTTACCGCCGAATTTGAGGCATTGCATGTTGAGTTGTGGAACTCAATGCCGCGTTTTTGCCTAGTCACCAGAGTGGAAAAAAGGAAATATTAAATACTGCCTTTCCTCGAGTAGAGATCGTTTTCAGTCACACGTACAGTCGCACGTGTGTCCCTGCGCCGCGACAAATTATTTTAAAAAAGAATTCTATAATGGTATTTTTAGTGAGGCTCTGCTCTTTTAAATAAATATAAGTTTATTATTGACTATAATGAGCGAAAAGAAATTATATTACCACTAGGTCTCAGCCTACTGAAATGTGTAAATATGTAAATGACTGCATTGAGGAAGCTGAATACGATATCACTAAACTAATCTAATAATTAAATATAATTAACAGAACGTAATGATCATAAATCCAAGTTTATAGTATTATTGCCTAGTATTTTAGTCGAAAAAAGGAGATAACGTGGTTAAGTTTTGACCAATATGTTTAAACAGTATTTAAACAATTATATTAAACACAATATGTTTTGTCCTCCGTCGCTGCATTAATTCTCATTCATAAATAGAAATTTAATTTTATGAATTATATGAAATTTAATTTTATGAATGTTGACTTTTATTGTTTGGGTAAATTATTGAGTGGTAAATGGATTACGAATTATATGAGCCCTTCCTAGCATCAAACTTCCCAGCACTCTTCCAGCCAGTGAGGGCATGAATAAATAGTTTAATACATACTTGTTATCAACAAATATTGATAAAGAAGTAACAATGTATACTTGTAAGTCAAATAAAATAAAATAGTCGACGTGAAATATAAAACTCTTTAACAATGCTTAAACTGTATAGAACTGTAGAAGACCGTAGGTGTATTAATTAATCCATTCAAAATTCGCTGCGATTATACTTTTATTAGGGATATATATAAAAATGCCTAAAGGCCTTAGGGCTTAGCCTTTTTTAAATTTTTAGCCAATTTAACGCAAAAAATATTGAATGGTCTCTCTCCTAAATGTGTTTTTAATGTGCCAATGAATCAACGCTATTAACGTAAATTATAAGGCATTACTACTTATAAAGTTGTGTATGGTTATTTACGTTTAAAACTTTCAAGCATTTTTTGTGTCTGCTGCAAATGAATTCACTTATAAAGGCGAAAAAAATTTACCTGGCGATACATCAGATTCTGATTTAGTGGTAAATGATCAAATAGGAAAGTACGGTATTTAAAAAAATATATTTTTTAAAGTCGACGGATTACCATAACATATAATACCTCCTCCACCAAGGCTAAAACTACATATTCTTTTAAGAAAATGACTTAATAAACAGATGCTAATACAAAAGTCAAAATATACTACATATTTTAATCTAGTGGATGCCAAAGGTAGTGAGATGATTAACTGCCAAGTATAATCAAGAAGCGCATCAGAATCGCGGTTTGATAGCAACATCGGATAATTCAATTCATCACAGTGAATATCATCGTATTTCTTTTGTTTTTGTTTTATAATCGATGAAGTGATTTTGAGGTGAAGTGTTTTTTTCTAAAATATAATAAAACTAAAAACTCATTACGTAGTTTTTAGGTAGATTTAAAGAGAAAAGGATTATATTAATTGCCTGGAAGAGATCACAAACTGTGGTAATAAGGCCGCCCTTATACAAAAATTGTATTTTTCTTTTCTTTTCCTATTCACAACAGTCATGATTGTGTAATAAAACATTAAAATCAATTAGTTATACTTTTTTGATGCCAGGCAACATAAGGCGTAAGCCACAGATGTACCAAAAATATGCAGGCGGCTGAATTGAAATTATATATACTACAAAATTGTAGAAATTCGTAAATCCCTTTTACGAATCGTCACTCTGTAAGAATTTCATTATTTTTTACGACTGTAATTCATGTGCAGGACTTATAAACGTAATAGATTTACTTTTTACTATCATAGAGTTAGCACAAATGACAAGGTCCGAGGTGGGCCTAGGGAGCTGTGAGCTGTGCATATAAATTGATCGTCTAAATAAGATAAGCCGCAGTTTCAGTTCCACCACACGAAGGTAGGTAAAACAACCCTACAATAAAAGTTGTGACGGAATTTCCTTCCCTTCAACAGCATTGCATTTTTAGATTGTGTTGGATATTTGTTTCTGGGAGATCGGTAATTTGAAAAATGCTGCATGAATAGTCAATTATTTTGAACTAGGAATAATAACTTAATTATATAATATTTTACAGATTATATTAACCTAAAACAACATTGTTATATATAATTTATTCCATTTATACTACTCATTAACATAATAATAAATATTATTTATACTAATTATATATTAGTGCTGAACTTGTGGTAGTTTGACAAAGTAATTGAAATATATATTTGAATTAAAACTGTTCTATTCACAATACTAAGAATTTTTATTCTATAAAGAACAAATAATATTTGTCATCATTATCATTTATAGCTTAATAGACTTTACGCGTACCTGTAAGTAGATACTTATAGTATACCTAACAAAAATGCGTTAATTAATTAAGTGGAAAATACACACCTTATTTTATGTTAGTTACTTTTATAGTATGTATTAGGTCCTACGGTATTTTATATTGGGGTACTGTAGCCATTATTAAATAAGCCAAACGAGCTATTATTCAATCTATAATTTAGACCCAAAAGATTCTATTAGAGTAAACTTTAAAGAAATTAATATAATAACAATTGCATACATAACGTACGACGACGGAGACTGTTGCTTGCTACGCACAGGCCCTGTGGCGCAAGGACTTATAAAAGAGAAAAAAATATTTACTCAGACAATGTACAATACTGATTTTTAATATTTTTATTATATTTTTTTAAACTGAATTATATATTATTTGAAGAGTATAAGTTAAGGACGTGCATGTCTATTCACATAAATAAAAAAGAAATTTGTGTTTTAAATTGGTTCTTTTATGCAGTCATCACAATTAATTTTTATTTACAATTACACTAGTCATTTATACTACATATTGCTACTCTGTACTGACCTTATTGCATTTAGTTCACCTAAAAAGTTCGTTATTATAAATTGAATATAATTATCCTATAAATATTTCAAAAATGAAATAAAAAGTTTTATTGATAATCTACGCTGGTAATACATATTAAATAGCGGAATCGGAATCAATTTCTTGATTGCATTTTACGCCCAAAAGAATATCACACTACGTTTGGTTTCATTAATTAAAAAGCTTTTTAATCATATGTTATAAATGTAATATATATATATATATATATATATATATATATATATATATATATATATATATATACATATATATAAATAATGTTAAATATGAAGTTATTAAACTGATACAATTAACTATTACAGTCAAGTTTAAGCTTAATATATATGAATATAAATTTATATATCAGATTATATATATATATATATATATATATATATATATATATATATATATATATATATATATATATATATATATATATCAGATTCCTAATTTAGAAATATAAATTATTACCTAAATGAAATCTTACTATTATATAAAACATATAAGGATTTAGTATTTCCTTTTGAGGTACGGAATCCTAAAAATGGTATATTCTGTAATGGGATTTAATATACAAATTGAAATATAGTTACATTTATAATATATGATTTGCTGCTTTTTAATTAATGAAACCAAACGTAGTGTGATATTCTTTTGGGCGTAAAATGCAATCAAGAAATTGATTCCGATTCCGCTATTTAATATGTATTACCAGCGTAGATTATCAATAAAACTTTTTATTTCATTTTTGAAATATTTATAGGATAATTATTTTTTAATTTATAATAACGAACTTTTTAGGTGAACTAAATGCAATAAGGTCAGTACAGAGTAGCAATATGTAGTATAAATGACTAGTGTAATTGTAAATAAAAATTAATTGTGATGACTGCATAAAAAAACCAATTTAAAAACAAGGATCAATTTAAAATTTCTTTAATTAATACGATCTTATATTCATGGATTCACAAATTTCTTTTTTATTTATGTATAGACATGCACGTCCTTAACTTATACTCTTCAAATAATATATAATTCAGTTTAAAAAAATATAATAAAAATATTAAAAATCAGTATTGTACATTGTCTGAGTAAATATTTTTTTCTCTTTTATAAGTCCTTGCGCCACAGGGCCTGTGCCTCGCAACAGTCTCCGTCGTCGTACGTTATGTATGCAATTGTTAATATATTAATTTCTTTAAAGTTTACTCTAATAGAATCTTTTGGGTCTAAATTATAGATTGAATAATAGCTCGTTTGGCGTATTTAATAATGGCTACAGTACCCCAATATAAAATTCCGTAGGACCTAATACATACTATAAAAGTAACTGACGTAAAATAAGGACACACCTTATTTTCCACTTAATTAATTAACGTATTTTTGTTAGGTATACTATAAGTATCTACTTACACGTACGCGTAGAGTCTATTAAGTTATAAATGATAAATGATGACTAATATTATTTGTTCTTTATAGAATAATAATTCTTAGTATTGTGAATAGAACAATTCAAATATATATTTCAATTACTTTGTCAAACTACCACAAGTTCAGCACTAATATATTAGTATAAATAATATTTATTATTATGTTAATGAGTAGTATAAATGGAATAAATTATATATAACAAAGTTGTTTTAGGTTAATATAAGCTGTAAAATATTATATAATTAAGTTATTATTCCTAGTTCAAAATAATTGACTATTCATGCAGCATTTTTTAAATTACCATCTCCCAGAAACAAATATCCAACACAATCTAAAAATGCAATGCTGTTGAAGGAAAGGAAATTCCGTCACAACTTTTATTGTAGGGTTGTTTTACCTACCTTCGTGTGGTGGAACTGAAACTGCGGCTTATCTTATTTAGGCGATCAATTTATATGCACAGCTCACAGCTCCCTAGGCCCACCTCGGACCTTGTCATTTGTGCTAACTCTATGATAGTAAAAAGTAAATCTTTTACGTTTATAAGTCCTGCACATGAATTACAGTCGTAGAAAATAATGGAATTCTTACAGAGTGACGATTCGTTAAAGGGATTTACGAATTTCTACAATTTTGTAGTATATATAATTTTAATTCAGCCGTCTGCATATTTTTGGTACATCTGTGGCTTACGCCTTATGTTGCCTGGCATCAAAAAAGTATAACTAATCGATTTTAATGTTTTATTACACAAACATGACTGTTGTAAATAGGACAAGAAAAGAAAAATACAATTTTCGTATAAAGGCGGCCTTGTTACCACAGTTTGTGATCTCTTCCAGGCAATTAATATAATCCTTTTCTCTTTAAATCTACCTAAAAACTACGTAATGAGTTTTTAGTTTTTTTATATTTTAGAAAGAAACACTTCACCTCAAAACCACTTCATCGATTTATAAAACAAAAACGAAAAAAAATACGATGATATTCACTGTGATAATATAATTGAATTATGCGATGTTGCTATCAAACCGCGATTCTGATGCGTTTCTTGATTATACTTGGCAGTTAATCATCTAACTACCTTTGGCATCCACTAGATTAAAATATGTAGTATATTTTGACTTTTGTATTAGCATCTGTTTATTAAGTCATTTTCTTAAAAGAATATGTAGTTTTAGCCTTGGTAGAGGAGGTATTATATTTTATGGTAATCCGTCGACTTTAAAATATATATTTTTTAAATACCGTACTTTCCTATTTGTTCATTTACCACTAAATCAGAATCTGATGTATCGCCAGGTAAATTTTTTTCGCTTTTATAAGTGAATTCATTGGGGGAAAAAACAAAAAATGCTTGAAAGTTTTAAACGTAAATATCCATACATAACTTTATAAGTAGTAATGCCTTAAAATTTACGTTAATAGCGTTGATTCATTGGCACATTAAAAACACATTTAGGAGAGAGACCATTCAATATTTTTTGCGTTAAATTGGCTAAAAATTTAAAAAAGGCTTTAGGCATTTTTATATATATCCCTAATAAAAGTATAGTCGCAGCGAATTTTGAATGGATTAATACACCTACGGTCTTCTACAGTTCTATACAGTTTAAGCATTGTCAAAGAGTTTTATATTTCACGTCGCGACTATTTTATTTTATTTGACTTACAAAGATACATTGTTACTTCTTTATCAATATTTGTTGATAACAAGTATGTATTAAACTATTTATTCATACCTCACTGGCTGGAAGAGTGCTGGGAAGTTTGATGCTAGGAAGGGCTCATATAATTCGTAATCCTTTTACCACTCAATAATTTACCCAAACAATAAAAGTCAACATTCCTAATTATTAGCAATTTCTATTTATGATTGAGAAATAATGCAGCGACGGAGGACAAAACTTATTGTATTTAATATAATTATTTAAATACTGTTTAAACATATTGGTCAAAACTTAACCATGTTATCTCCTTTTTTCGACTAAAATACTAGACACTAATACTATAAACTTGGATTTATGATAATTACGTTCTGTTAATTATATTTAATTATTAGTTTAGTTTAGTGATACCGTATTCAGCTTCCTTAATGTAGTCATTTACATATTTACACATTTCAGTAGGCTGAGAGGAGAATCTAGTGTTAATATAATTTCTTTTCGCTCATTGTAGTCAATAATAAACTTATATTTATTTAAAAGAGCAGAGCTCCACTAAAAATACCATTATAGAATTCTTTTTTAAAATAATTTGTCGCGGCGCAGGGACACACGTGCGACTGTACGTGTGACTGAAAACGATCTCCACTCGAGGAAAGGCAATATTTAATATTTCCTTCTTTCCACTCTGGTAACTAGGCAAAAACGCGGCATTGAGTTCCACAACTCAACATGCAATGCCTCAAATTCGGCGGTAAGTAGGAACGGAGTGTCTTAACACTAGGTTCTTAAATTTCTTCTGCCTAAGCTGCCATATGCGGGATACAGTGTCCTATTATAATTTAAAGATTTTAAAATAATATTTATAATTTGTCTATAATTGGGGCATCATCGTCGTCTATCTCTCATAATTTTTATTGGTGGTGCAGCTAACCATATAAGAAGGATCTATCTCTCAAAAAAGAGTTCTAGAAAGAGTTAAGTTCTGCAAAATCTGTAAATGACAACTTTGAAAAAGCAAAATTATTCATCATAAAGGATAAACCTAGTTAAATTAATAGAAATCATTCATATAACATTAAAATTTTCGATACTAGGAGACTGTTTCCAAAAGTGGAGTATCTATACTAGTTTTACTACTTCACCCTATGGGGAATTATAGAAGGCTAATTGTATAGGTACTATAAAGTTATAGGGGTAAGGTGAAGCTTGTAGGTATACTGGCTTACAGTTAGTTTAGTCGTGTCAAAGAGAAGACTTAACTATCTGGACATATCAAATGTTTAGTAAATAAACTGAATAACAATCTAGCTGTGTATTGTTGGAGTGCCCAAGAAAACGTTAAAACAAATATAACTATATAATCACAAACAAAAAGCAAGAACTCGCCTATTTTTATAATTTTAATATAATCGCAACATCGATTTAAGTGAGCCATATGCCTTTTAATATTAACGATTCCAACACTCAAAGTAGGCCAAACGCTTAAAACTGTAATGTACACGTCTAAAACATCCACGCGAAGGGTAAATTGTAGCACGACGCTAATAGAAACAAAACCGCCTTCTCACGCAATTTTGTAAGTATTGTACCTAAGCCAATGCAAATAAAAACCCAATTGAAGAATTAACAGATGCTCTTTCTATTATATATACAGTCTATCTCCTTGTGCAAAGGTTGTAAATATACAAAAATGAATACGAAAACAACATATACAACAAGAATAGCAAGATATATATACTCTGACGTCGAATTGTTACTGTACAGCAGTATTAGTATAACAAAAGACACGAACATTAATAAATAATACAAAAGTAACTAATACAAAAGTAACTAAAAGTAAATCCGACAAATTTAAGGCATTGCATTAGTAACCAGAGTGAATTGTGCATCTGTTATAACCTTTTTTGATATAAAAAACTATATTATGGATTTTTTTATTTGTGGTGTCAGTTTAATTAAGATATTCGGCAATAAGAGTGTTATTACCAATTATAATTACCAAATTTTAGTATAAATACCAAATTTTATAGTAATAGGTTACACGAAATACAATAAAGTTTTGATTACGCGGTGCAGTGACAGGTTGACAAAAAAGGATCCTTATAGGGTTCCTTTGTTTCAGATGCGGAACCCCAAAAATATATATAATAATTTAGGCAAACATTTACCTTTCGCTGTACGAAATATTGTTATATGGAAGATGATAAAAACACAAGTTATATTTGTCTTTTGTACTAAGCAAAAAATATGAATCATTATTATTATTGTTGTCCATTGTTCTACAGAGATTTTTATAATTTTTGATTTTGCAAATAATTTTTAATTGTCACTAACATACCCTGATTATAGAGTAAGCCGCTTCTAGAAATTCAAATGCACAATAGTAAACCAGATGTTATTGAGTATATAAGCTTTATTACATTTGCTAGTTAGAATATTATGCCTGATATTGAGGTCTGTCGTGTCGCAGAGGCACAAGATGTGACTGTAAACGCAAGAGATTGTGGGTTTGATCCCAACTCGAAGAAACAAAATCTTTAATGTTTTCAAATGAAATATTTCATATTTTTGTGTCTTCGGTCTAAACATAGCGCGGCGTTGAGTTCCACTCAACACGCAATGCCTAAAAATTCTGCGGAAGGTGGGGAACGGAACGAAATGTCTTAACCCTAGGTTCCCAATTTCTCTCTGACTACCCTGCCATGTGCGGGATACAGCTGAAAAAAAGAAATAGTATACTTTCAACTGATATTTGTTTTGGCGCCTGGTGGTAAAAAGTAACCAGAGCTTAAATTTTATGTATACTAGCTTGCTTGTTTACATGCAATTATATTTTTTTATATTGATATTATTTATCATCATAAGAATATTAAGGCGCATACAACATTAAATGTATAGTACTGCTGTTACCCTTGTTTATAGAGAAATTCTAGAAATCTGTCCATTATCTCTATTGTTTATTACAAATGTAGTGTGTGAAGTAATGCTAACTATGGTAATAACTTTCTTCGAAGTTCGACATTGGTTGAAGTTATATTATTATACGGAGTTTTCTAACAAATCTATGATACTAAATATATTATTATTCTACAACCAAAAACTGGGCTCAGAAACATGACTTTTGTGAAATTATTAAGATCAATTATTTAATTTTAAATGCTATGTATCTACTACCACTTCATATTCCCTTTATTTTGTATTTTTGTAAGTTCCTATCGGCACTACAGAGATGTGTTTGTCATATTATGATTTATATTACCTATAAGTTTAGGCTACCAAGGCCCCTAAATAAGAAAACAAGAGTTTTAGACAGATGTTTTACAGTTTTTACTGATAATGCTTACAAAATTTAAGATAATATTGTTCTGTAATATTAAAAATCGTGAACATTTGTATATCTATTTGCTTCTTGTTTTCAACTTTTAAGAAATATTTCTTGTGTAATACCTACTTGTATAATATACATCTTTATAATGAAATTTAAACATTACTACCGGTAGAAAAGTATTCAGAATAGACTTTAAATATTTTTACAGTATGCGGTCACAAAAAAATTAGAAAAATTCAAGCAGTACAGGCTAGTAAAATTAAATATATCTTTTATGAGTCTGTACTTATAGGATACGTTATTGTCCGTCCACTTCAAGGGTCCGTACCTACTTATACGATAGGTTAATGTTCGTCTGACTGTCAGTCTATTTTTCTTGACCCTATTTAAGGTTCCGTGCTCCAAAAAGTAAACGAAATGGAACCCTTATAGGATCACTATGTTGTCCGTCTGTCTTAATATCAAGACCAATCTGTTCAAGATTACAGAGAGACTGTAATTAATTGTTTTATAAATGATACATTCCGTCCGCCTACAAATCTGAAATTGGTACTAAGCCCTCGAGTCCGATTTGCATTTGACTGCACTTGAATTAGGAGATATCAAACTGAATTTAA
>DWMZ01003101.1:0-13184 GCA_018249855.1 Eueides tales michaeli | reverse complement strand
CAATAACTACTGAACGGATTGCGATGAAACTTTTGATGAAGCAGTAATGTAGCTTATACGTCAGATTGCTCTAAAAAATAGCAGCTAAAAAATATATTGTACAGCATGCGAATATGATTTTTTTTTTTATTTTTCTTTCAGCAAATCGTATATATAAACGTAAGCGTAAATAGGTATATTGAAGGAATTGTGGCGCTAGAGCACAGAGGCGTTAGACTGTAATCGCAGTAGATTGTGGGATTCTCACTCGGGAAATGATATATAATATTTTAACATCTCACTCTAGAAACAAGGCAAAGCGCGGCGTTGAGCCTCGACCCTCAATTACTAAATGAATTGTAAACGGAGAACATAATTTCTTACAATTAATTTTCCTTCCACGTTCCGACAGTTTCTACACTAATACGTCTATGAGACGTAACCAATTTAAACGTATATAATACTTGCATTACCTAAGTACCTAATAAACACCCCTCTAATATAGCGTCATTCATTTTAAGCCATACCTTAGTTTGTCCGTATAAGTGAGTGAGAACAGAATCCAGTATTAAATAAAAGTAATCCTTCCATCAACTGAAACTATAACATTTAAATTATAGAAAAAACGTTGCAGATTCATGTTTTCATATCAAAATTCAATTTCTTAGTTCAAATAAAAACGGCAATGTATGTTTAATATAGCATTTTCTAAGCCATATTGGATGTTATGTTAAGAACAGAATATAGGGCGGTAACGCTATACAAAGTACCTAAAAACGCCCAGAAGGACACCATTTAGTTATATTGTACCGCTCGGTGTCAAGACAGTTAAATAGGTGTCAAATGTTGTAAAACGTGGTTTCACTTCCGCGTAATGAAAATTATTGTTTTATTTCTAAATTTGATTAAATTATTTTCTATAGGATAAATTATTATTTCTTATTATTTCTTTTTTCTTCACTCTGTATCCCGCTTGTGGGAGAGGTATGGGAAGGTAGAGAGAACTTGGGAAACTAGTTTTAGCTTTACTTATTTATTTTCTGTCTATTAAAAAGCTATGTGGTGTTTAATGTTCTGTAATAAATTTTTTTAAAAGAGTCCATTTCGTCTAAGCGACCTGCTCTTTTCTCTTTCACGGTTGATGGGTTTAAATACTAGACCTGACGTGTTAGCACGTGAGAGTTGACTGCAAAGGTGACAGCTTGTGGGTTCGATCCTCACTCGAATGAATGTAATATTTTTTATTCTAATTTCTTCGCTTTGATAACGAGGCATTGCGCAGCATATCCACTCAACACGGAATACCTACAAAGAAGTGAGCGCTTTAAGACTACGTAGCCAAATAACCTATACCTACCCTGCCATGTGCGGGATACAGCGTGAATCAGAAAAAAAATCAACGATTATAAATTTAGCTAACTTTCCAAATAAATGTAAATGATTCGAAATATTTGTCTTTCAGTTTTTATTTGCGGTAAAGTTTGAGTACAAAACGTTCCGCTCGACCCTCGCACTCGCCGCCGATCTACAAACAACGTGTGATGTAAAATATAATACCAAATAAGGAAATTAAACTTAACTTTGTGGAAATTAATTTAATTATATACATATACACATATGTGTTCGAATAACTCACATACATCAGAAGTGGTCGATATAACTAATGTTACCTACACAACCGTGTGACTGTAATTTAAGTATTAAATGTTTTTATTTCTTTGTTTTGGTAACAAGTCAAAACGCAGCTTTGAATTCCACCACTCAACATACAATGCCTTATATTCGGAACAGAAGGGAGTTACCAAATTCCCATCACAGGATGTTACAGTAAACGCGCCAGTTGGGGGTGGGATACCCACTCGAAGGAATGTATTATTTTATTTTACTCAACCTTAAAAGTAACGGTTATATCGATATACAAGCCACATTTTATTTCTCAAAATACGGAATAATGCATGAAAAATTTTAAAAAGGCTAAAATAAGAAAATGTACGTATAATATTTAACCATAAGTATAGAAATACTAAGCCCACGCTCGTCATATAAATTAACCGGCTGTGAAACAACCTTGATTAATGAAACAGATTTACTATACGTAATCTGTAGAGAAGAGATAAATTCGTTTAATTGACTCCAACCCGTTTTAAATAGGTATAATAAGTATAGCTTCACGCTTTATCTCGTATGTAACTTAAAAACCAATGTTAAAACTCTGTTAATTCGAGATTATGCGTGTAGCTCTACGCCGCTTCTTGTATCTGGAGCGAAAATTGTAAAAATACCTTTCAGCAGAAATCGAACCTATAAACATCCGGTTTACAGTTTGACGTTATATCTATGCGTAATGTGATATACACATTTTACAATTTAATATAATTTGTGTGATAATTTTCCAAACTTTGCGAGTTTAAAGTCAATTCCGAGAATAGCTTCGTTTCCAACGCGTTTAAGATTTCATCGAGTAGGAATCAAATCTACAACTTATCGCGCTTGCAGTAGTACATTTGTGGTCCTGTTTAAAATAAATCGTTGATTTTTAGTTATTAGTAAAACATAAAATTGGATGTGAATCCTCATCCTAGTCGTGATCCTAGAGATCCTAGAGAGCAGAACTAATATCTATAGTCTTGCCCCTTAAATGGACCACCCTACTAAAAATAATATCTTACAACGAACCAGTAATAGAGTTAACTAAACAAACTCCACTCTTTTATAGTATTAGTATAAGTAGGTATATAAGCATGTACATTTATTTATTATCTTACTTTCATACTGTAGATCGAATACATTTCTCTCTATAGTTAGGTAGACAATGTGTTTTCAAACATCTGAAGTAACTATCTAATCAGGCTTTAAACTAAGCTAGGCTAGCTAGGGGCGGAGGTGTGCGACATTAAACACGACAAGTTGTGGGTTGAATACCCATTAGAAAAGCTCGAGCAATTTTATTTCTAACATTCTGATAACAAGGCAAATCACGGCGTTTACACAACACCAGCTTTCAATTTCTTCTGTCCCCAGCCATGTGTGGGATTCTGCGTGAAGCTGACTAAACGAAAATAAAATAAATATAGCTGAAAATCATATTTTAGCTAAAAATATACAAATTATTATAATTATATTCACAATGGCCTTGCATGCTAACTAAGTAGTATCTTGAGATGACGTCACATGTCACGCCCGACAGCTTGATTGATAATACTTGCGGCGGATGATTAACATCTTTCTTAATACTGGCGAGAATGTTTCATCTATCTATGATTTATGGTGAATCAATTTTGTGGGTCGTGGGTTCGATTATTGTGATTATTTTGTTTTGTATTTGCAAAATCTGGAAAAAATAAATTAAATATCTTCTTGTACAACTTTATATATTTGTATCTCAAGGGCGTCGTGACTTAGCTGGGATTAAAGAAAATGAGTTATTTTCATTTACTGGTAGCAAGGCGAAGCTTTACGCTGTATTCTGAACACGGCAGGGTAGGTAAAGAAATCCTTGGAACCTAGTGTTATGACACTCCGTTCCCATTAAGACACTTTCGTTCCCCACTTTCTCTCAATTTCGTATTATTCGTTTAGTACGGAGGGATTGTGTATTTTATGACGGAACTCAACGTCGATCTGATCGCTACTAGAGCAACGTAATAAAAACATTATATATTTCATGTCCTCGAGCGAGGATCGAACCCGTAATTTATCTTAGTTACAGATGCACGCTTGTGATCCTGCGTCACAACAAAGGCCTCTTGTCCAAAGCGTGGCGTTATTGAACGACATCCAATATTGAACGTCTCAATACTTAGCACGATTAAACTTTTAGGTTCCGTCAGTCTATTCTGGCCAGAGTGAAACATAGCGTAGAACCTAGGTACCTAAGGCACCAAAGGTTGAAATAACAAAACTATTATAATCTTCTAGTAAACGCGGACGAAGTCATTACCGGCCACTAGTATATAATAAATAGCACATTCAATAACAAACGCCAAAGATAATATTACAAGGAATAGAATACATATCTACTTAGTACAAGTACGTACGGAGAATTCTTAACTATTTCTAGATTTGAACTCGTTACTGAAGTTCGTCTCAAAGCTCAACTTGCTAACTATGTGAATGATGCCACCTGACCGGAAGCAGTTTGCGAAGAATTTCAACTAACTTGTCTGATTTACGTCAAGACACTTCTATTCAATTCGGAGTAGTATTGATAGAAACTACTGCAATATTGAACATTGTTTTGTGAGGTTTAGGTGATTTTCTAAGTGTAAAAGTGTTTTTTTAGCTTCATGCTTTATTTCACGTACCAGGATAGGCAGGTGAAACCTAGGAATCTAGTATATACGGTTTTCTATTAAGACAATTTCGTTGCCCGTCTTTCACCTAATTCTCAAGGAATTGCGTTTGAATGGCTCATACAATATTAGATTTTAAGCAAAATTTAATGAAGTAAACGATATATTAAAACAAACAAATTTATAAAAATAACCTAACGTTAAAACACTCCTACTATCCTACTGTTAAAACACTCCGTGCCGTTCTCCATTTTCTGTCGAATTAGAGATATAGAATGTGGAGTGGAGGAACTTAACGCCGCGTTTTGGCTTATCACCGAGGGAAGAAATGAAAACTGCAAATATTCAAATTGAAAATAATAAATAATTCGTTTCCTCGAACCCTCAGCCGGTCGCGTTTACAGTCCCACGCCTATAGCACTACGCCACTACAGCGCTCAAATGAACTATGGAGTCTCTGATAATTATGTTTTGACTTTATTATATAACGCTGACGTAATATGCAATAAGCCTACTTAAGCAAAGCCATGTCTTAAAAAATCTTTACTAACAAGAGGAAGTCCTTATAAAGCACTTCCTGTGTTATAAGTAATATGATAAACGGAACTTGCAAGTCAGCGGAATATAGCGCGGGTGACTGATATTCATTAAGGATGGTTTACATAATACTAAGAAATTATTATTTTCACTAACAAACTAAATACCACGCGCTATACGCGGCGTTGAATCACTTATTATGACATGCGACCAGAACTCGGCGGAAAGTGAGGAACGGAAGTGTCTTAATGGGAACGGCATTCTCTTAGCACTAGGTTTCCTCTGCTTACTCTGCTTTATGTGGAATAAAATGTAAGTTTGAAAAAAAAAACAAAAACAATATACATAAAAAATCTTAAATAACGTTAATTTTCGAGCTTCACTCAAAGGAGTTATCCAGTCTTCATTTATTTCACTTGGTACAGACGTAGCAAGGCATGTCCTTCTCAACGGCTAGTTGGTTTCAAATCATTCACAAAAGTCATCATTTCACAAAAGTGGAGAACGAAAGTGAAATGGAGTGTCTTAACACTCCATTTCACTTTCGTTCCCCACTTTTTACAGAATTTGAGGCATTGCGTGTTGAATGGCGGATCTCAACGCTGCGCTTGTTATCAGAGCGAAGAAACGGAAACATTAAATATTTAATTTGAAAATATTAAATATTTCACTTCTTCGAGTGGGGATCGAACTCACGACCTGTAGTTTACAGTCACACGATAGGCATCAAAATTATTCATATTATTTACTTATTTGATTCATATAAATTCTGACACAATTGGACCAGTAACAATCTCGCTCAGCTAAGCAATTTCAATTTGCATTCGGTTAATAAAATTGTATGATAATTAAAATGTGATAAATATTTTACTGATATATTATGCTTAAAATAATAAAGACATACGTTATACTAGATTAAATTTGAAATCATACCTACATATATATTTAAATGATATAAAAGTATTGTCATCGCCTACTAACAATAAAACAGGTAAACAAAAGATGCCGCTACCCGCCATTGTACGGTTACTTCGTTTAAAAGGATTACTTCTATTCTATAGAATTCATTCAATGTAAATGTAAAGTTGAAAAGTTTATACAAATTATTATTTCTGTAGAAAGTTTGTTTTTAATCATTTCTGTGATTTTCTATTTAGAGTAACGTTTTTTTTTGTATTAGTTTTTTTTTTTATTTGAATTATTTATGATATTTATGGTACAAAAGAGAGAAGAAATAGAGAAGGCGGAGAAGTTAAACATGGTAGGTGTATATTTATTATCAGAAAGTTTTATAATTTCAAAAAATGAATTAAATTTTCTACTCTATGTAATTGAAATAATATACTACACCAAGCTGACGATACATCGCTGACTGGTCATCAAATCTGCAATCATAAAATATGCGGACGGACAATACCTAACTAAGTCCTACCTTTTTTATTTTATCATTATTAGTTTTGTAATTTAACTTAAAAGCAATTATGCCTCATAATAATTTCCTGCACTCCAAGCAGTACAGTCAATGTTATGCAAAATCTCGTATAAATCGATGAGCGTTAAGATTGAGTTCCGTAGTGGAGTTGAAGAGGATTTGTTCCAATTAATTTTCAAGAGCTTTTTACACCTTTGGTATAAAAATAAGTGGTTTGTAAAAGTTGTAAGTCTTAAGCGCTGCGTTAAATCATTTTAAATGTTTTGTTGGACATAATGGGTTCAATATTTAAGAAAAAACGTTTGTTTCCCAAATTTACTTGTACAAATAATAGTGTTGAGTTTCGCTAATTAATGAGCAAAATATTTAAAGAAAATAAAATAGAGAACGAAATATCTTAACACTAGGCCTTCTCTGCTTACCATCACTTGCAAAATTAGCATTATTATTACTGAGTTTAGTGCGTACAAACGCACAAACAGATAAACAGACAAATAGAAAAAAAATAAAAAAAAATACTATTTTGAACCTTTTGAGTACATTAACAAACGTCTCCTATAATATGTTTTTAATATATCATGTACAGACAGGGATGAGTTATAGATGAATTTTATTAAATTATTATCGCCGATATATCATTATTTTGTATAACACTAAGAAGCCATTAATCGTTTTTTTTTTGTATAAATTCTATATTACATAACTCTTTTATTAAAGTGGAAAGAGATAGATGTATCCTAAGACGAACGCTTAGGCCGATCGTGCCACTCTATCGTATTTCCGCCCTCTCGCTTGCACACTCGGCTCAGGCAGAACGTGACATTTTGTTCGTGCATGCAGCAGGCGTTCATCGTTTATTACGTCAAAAATGTATGTACTTCAAGAAAGCAATTGCCTGCGGCTTTAACTCTATTATAAAAAAAACAATTGTGTATGACATAATAAACATTTATTATAGAATAGGAAATATATTCTGTAGAAACAGGAAGTAATCATTTAAATAAAAAAAAAATCTTTTTACTTCTGCTAAATGCTATGAGCATTTACCCAATAAAACTTTTTGGTCATAGTAATATTTAAGTCATAGTAATATTTCAACGGAAACGGATTTCAATTACAACGAAATGTCTTAATTCTAGTTTTATATACTTTGCTATAAACGGAATATAAATAAATAAAAAAAGGAACGGAAACAAATTCCAAGTAATAGCTAGTATATGACACTTGCAACATCCGAACGCGTAAAATATTCACATGCGTCGATGAAGTAAAATATAGTGACTTCGTTCAGTGACCTTAATTTTTTCAAGTCTCATATTTGTGTTTTTCTTTTTGCAAAATAATTGCAGCGTTGAATTAGGGTAATTATTTTTATTGTTTCTTTTATTGGCTTCATTCTGTGTCCCGCTAACAACCGCTTAACCAGACGAATCCTGGGAACATAGTGTTAAGACACTTCCATTACCCACTTGCGAAGGCCACGAAGCGTTCTTTGTTGAGTAGTAAAATTCAGCGCCGCATTTTGCCTCGTCATCAAAGCGATGAAATGAAAATATTTAATATTTGAGAATTGAATCTACAACGTGTCGCGTCTATGATCGTACTATTCTCCTACGTCATGATTAATCCTCTCATTTTATAATATAAATGGAAACCGCAATGATCCGGTACTGCCGCCTCTGTCTTCTCTATTATAGTGTGTGTAGAACTAAAAACAAAAAACCATAATATAGCTAATATTATAATGACCAGAACATACAGATAATCTATCTTGGTGTAATAAAACAATTCCTGAACGATAGATTCACATTTATCGATCTGCTAGCAAAATGATTATTTTTTGGTTATTTCTTAAGGTGTCCACATTTTGATAAAAATAAACGTGGCGTTGAGTTTCAGTTTCAGTAGGCAAAGTAAACTTGGGAAGCTTGTGTTACGACACTCCGTTCCGATTAAAACCCTTCCGTTCCGGACGCAATATCTGAACATCACGTCCAAAGCGAAGAACGGAAGACAGATTACAAAGTAAAGGACAATTTTGCTCTACCAGTTTCATCTCAATTGTACCGCAATTTCGTCAATTTGAACAATTATAATAATATATACGTCGATAAAGTCGACGGTGCCAAAGATCACTGTTCCTACCCACTGTATAATATTAGATAGATTACTATCAGTCACGTACTGAGCTTTCCCTTGTATTGCAAATCATTTAACTATCGCGCATTTAGTAGACAATCTATACTGAATAACCATTTTAATGTTGAAGTATAGGTCTTAGTTAAGTTCACTTTAGGTATTTCTGATCTCTGATTTTTTAATAAATGAATAATGTTTAAGACCATAAAACTTTTCCTTAATCACCTTATTCAATGTAATGTATTATAGAAAATTTTGTTTATAGCACCGTATATTTTATTCTATGATATTTGCAAATGGATTCCTGGATGATTATTCAGGAATCTGTTAAAATAAATACTAAATTTTCGATTTTCTATAGGTTGTAGGGCGATATTCCCATGAACAAACATACAATATACAAGATATACCATTTATTATACATATAGGTATACCCTTAATCATATTTTGCTTGATCACGTACAAATAACTTCCACAACACAGTTTTAGTTTAAGATACGATTAACGTTGGAATAATTACACTAGTTTCGCTTTGTAGCAACTTTGCTCATTATAACTGAATACACGTGTAATACATACGGATGTGTGTGATATAATATAATTAACGTTATATGTTGAGTAATGTTGAGTCTATCACGGCACAGAGTCACATATATGCAACTGTAAACGCGACAGGTTGTGGGTTCGATTCCTCTGTGGACGAATGAGGGTAGAAGCCACAAACTGTCACGTTGGAAGTAATCATATTTGAGGTATTCAAATACTTAATATCTTCATTTCTTCGCTCTGGGAACAAACGAAAGTGCGGCGCTAAGTTCCGCTGAAATTGGGCAACAGAACAAATTGTCATAACATTAGGTTCCCAACTTCCTTCAACCTACCCTGCCAAGTGCGGAATACAATGTGAAGCAGATAAAAAAAATATTTACGCATGTGTCGTTTACGAGATAATGACAGCCTACAATTATATACTATATTGATGGCTTAAAGTGTAATCCTGCTAAATCCATTTTTTGTTATTATTTACTCACTCAGACATTTTTATGTACATCATACATTTTATGCCAAATAAAAGTGTTCGTAAGCAGCAATTGTTAGCAGATTTACATTGTGAGCCAACGATATGCATATATCCGAATGGGATTAAGCTAAACATACAGATGAGGCTCGTCCGTTTTCAAATTTTATGTAAAGCTTGAGCTTCATGTAACAAGACAAAGTGGGGCGTAGAGTTTCGCCACTCAACACACAATGCCTCAAATTCGGGAATGGGAAAGGGAACGGAGTGTCTTAATACTAGGTTCCCAAGTTCCTTCTGCCCACCGTACCATGTGCAGGATAAAGTGTGAAGTTAAAAAATATATGGAATTCAAAGCTTGACGTGCTACGCGACGATGCAAAGAAATTATTCCGAATCGTGATTAATGTTGCGCGTTCAATGGCAACTTTTAAATATTCTTGTTAATTTTCTTTCTTAAGATAGTAAGAAAAGAAGAATTCAATTACAGATTTTACACGAATTCACATTTCAATTTTAAACACTACCACATATGTGATGCTTCATCTAATTATAAGTTTGATTAGGTCTTGTTCACTAATTTCTATTTAATTTTTGTAGCTCTTTTAACCTCAAAGTGTGATATTTGAGTAAGTTAACGGCGTCTGTCGTGGTAAGGTGATTTCTCATATAATTACGATGTTTGTTGTTATACATAGCAGAGTTGGCAGAGAGAACTCGTGTACCTATAGTTCTTAACTATAGGTGCACGAATTCTTTATTCTATTCTATTTTCATTGAGACACTTAAACACCGTTCAACACTTTTCGCTAAATTCTTGAGGTATAGCGTATTGAAAGGCGCTCCCTCAACTCATTGCCGCATATAGTCACACGCTCCAGGACAAGCCTATAGTTCCACACTTAAGAAAATAAAATACTAAATTTAAAATGTATGATTTGAACCCGCGCCTCTTGGAATCCATCCAGGCGCTCTGACCACTAAGACATTCGTTCTCACCAAGCTCCGTCGAAATTTTTATGCGCTTGTTACCACTTATTTATGTTGCTAGCATCTCTGTAGGGAGATTTTTACATTTAGTATTTTTCTTTTTTTTTTTTTTTAACTCGTATTTTTCTTTCCTAAGTGTGGAATAAAACTTTAAAACACAAAATAGTAAAAATATTTAATAAATAGCATTCCCCCTTGCCAAACGATAATTCTAACGAATTGTCTTTGGGTAGCGGAAATTTGTAAAAATCTCCCTACAGAGATGCTAGCAACATAATAAGTATAAAAATTTCAGCGGAGCTTGGTGAGTACGAATGGCTTAGTGGTCAGAGCGGTTGGACAGATTCCAAGAGGCGCGGGTTCAAATCCTGCTTCGTCCAAATTTTTTTATACGTTTTTAAATTTAGTATAAGCCCCTAAACAAATATTTACAATGAAATACAATAAAAATCAGGCGAATTTTACAATTCTCTAAATATTGAATCTATTGTAAACCATAAAATTTAGAGATCTTTTCACCTCGAATTGAAATGCTCGTTAAAATTTTTCATTTTATAAAAAAATCGAGCACAAACCTAACCGAGTAAGCCGTTGAATTAATTTCAGTTATTCGCTTCCCTTCAAAGTCAAATAAACCAAACAATTCAATTCAGTTTTCTGTTTGAATGAAATAATTCTCAATTCTCAGTTCACGACCTTCGTTTTGATTGACTTGCCCTAAAAGTACTATTGCGTAGTAGAATATAATAATTATATTAAAAATTTTAAAAATGCTAATCTATATTTTTTCATTTCAATTAATATTTTGTCTTTCTGGGGCTACAAGTTACGACTATAAGGAACAAGTACTTAAAAAATAAGTGCTATGTAATTTTTTTAACCTGCATGTCCTAATATTAAATTGTGAAAGATATAAAGAGCACGTAATAAAGAACTAGTAGACAGAGGCCTCATTCAGTTTTAGGGTTCTCGAACCCTTCGGAAAGTCGAAAACCTTATAAGATGACTTTTTCTCCTTCTGTCCATTTCATTTCAATACTACTTACTTACTTACTTAGCTTTACGCTGTATCCCGCACACGGCAGGGTAGACTCTACGCCGCACTTTTACCAGAGCGAAGAAATAAAAAATAAATAAATATTTAAATTGCAAATGCTTAATATTTCATTTTCTCGAGTCGGGATCGAATCCACGATCTGTCTCGACAGATCTGTCTCGTCACAGTCACATGCATGAGCCACTGCGCCACGATAGTCCTCAAATCAAATTTCAACACTACGTATAAAAGGAAAAATGAAACTTAATAGGAACTTATATTTTTATTTAATTTCATTTAAAATGAACTCAACATAGAGCTTATCATTCACATTGATATAAAAATTGAATTGAAGAAATGACAGCGACATTTTATTTTTAGATTAAAGAGGTGTGATAATGACCAAAGTTGTAATTATTAATTATAGAAATAAACGAATTAACTATGTAGTGACTCATCACTATTATCTGATGAAATAAGTTATTTACTACAAATAGAACACACTATTTTCAATTCCTCACTCTGGTAAAGAAGCTGAGCGCGGCGATCAGTTTAAGGATTTTTTGTGCGCAGGTTGCGGATCTAAATGATTAAAATCTATAAGAATATAAAAGAAAACAACTAGGCAACCAGAAAATAGAGTACAATTATGCTATTTTGCCCTACAATTTTTCGAAGAAGCCTTAAAATAAAAACAATAATTTTCATAAGCCACGTAACATTTTCGTTAGCTTCCATATTGTTGACTCAGATCACGTCCCCTTCTTATGTAGAAGTGGTCAATTTGTAAAGATTGGTTTTGTACATAGTGTAAATAACCATTTACTTTGGTAAAAAGATGAGCGGACGTACAAAAGGGCTGACCGAATTTTTTTTATTTTTTTTGAGAAACTTTTCTTTTATTTGCATACTAAATTAAAGTGAATACATTATGTCCCGCACACAGCAGGATAGACCAAAGAAACATGGGAACGTAGTGTGAAGATGTTCCATTTCCATAAAGGTAAAGAATACATATTAGTTAATACAAAGTTTGCTTGAAAGCGCATTGTTCATGGGTTCTATTCACGCTATATAATGAATTATATTTGTTTAGTCACTATAGTAAAAATACAAAGATCGGTAAATAAATCGTTCACTATTGTCATTGCGTCATAAAATGCATTATTTTTCAGCACTACACGTTGAACATAGTAGAGGGTACCTAGGAAATTAGAGTTAAGACACTCCGTTCTCAATAAGGCACTTCCTTTCCCACTCTCCGCTGAAGTATTGCGTGTTGATTGGTGAAACTCTCCGCCGCGTTATACCTTGTTACTAGAGAATAAAACGACATAGAAAATATTTCATGTCCTCGAATGGAGATCGAACCCACAACTGTCGCGAACAATTAGACTGCTGTGTCTCTGGGCCTTAAATAATATTAATAATATCTCATTAACTAAATCTAAATATGAAACTCTGTTTATAATCTGCTTGAATAAGCATACAAAACGTACGTTCGTAGTACACAACGCTGTGATATTTTCAATAACGCTGCAAGTCAATTCACAGGTATGCCATGTTAGGTTGAACATTTACATACTACGAGCTAACGTGTACAGAACGGTTACGGTAGCTTGTATGTAAATATATATTGTTGTTGGTATTCATAATGTAGTTATTAAATTTGAGGTGCATTTGGAAAGTAAATGACTGTAGTGGTCGTGAGTTCGAATCCTGATGATCAAATATTTAATACAGTTCCTAGTGTAACTGACT
>DWMZ01003100.1:0-13184 GCA_018249855.1 Eueides tales michaeli | reverse complement strand
TAAATACAGAAAAATAATATTTATATTTACTGTTACCAAGACTTATACTTAACGAGTGTTGCTTGGTACTTTAAATTGCCAAGTAGAAGTCACTGAATATTTGGGACGTCGTCCTGTATTAGTTCAGTGTCTATTTTATTAATTTCATTCATTTTATTTCCAGTACAAATAACTCTTATAATTTAAAAAGATCGAAGATGTCTTGGCAAGCTTACGATGCATAAACGTATAATAAATATATATTAAACATAGCTAAGAACCACGTAGAACAAGGCTTCCGATTTAAAAATCACACTCAAATCGATTCATATATTCAGGAGCTACGGTGCTACAGACAGACACACAGACAAACGGGTCAAACTTTTGACCCTCCTCTTTTTTAGTCAGGTGTAATAAATATATAAAAACATTACTTATTTCCTACTCCCGTAACAAAAAGGGGGTATGTAGCTACACCTGAGATAAATCGAATGCTGCTCTAAAACGGAGAATGGCAGTAAAAAGGAGGTGGAATATAAGTAGCACTGAACTGGCGGAACAGACACAAAGTACAAATAAATAAAGTTGCGAGCAGCTACTTGTATTTACTTAATAATCACCCGTGAAATAAACAACAGATTCCGCACCACTATTAATTAAATGCATTCTGCATTATGCCATGTTAGGTTTTAGAATTTAATGTTACCGTTGGTAACATTGAATGTGAACTTAATTCATTATATACGTAGCTAATATGAGTTAATTAAAACAGTGTACACGCGCTCTTACACTCGCTAGAATATTTAGTTCATTGTACGGCGATCTGTGACAGCTGTTACTTGTAGGGATGTCACTTTGACGACTAATAGTGATATAGTCAAGAACTTGGTTTTAACAAGTCTTTAATTTTTTGACATAGAAACGTAATAATTTTTGATCGCGTATAAATGACATACATATCACGTATTTCAAATAGATTTATACATAATTACATTTAATTCCTGCTATATACTTTGTGAAGATATGTACGAATACATATATATGTTAGTATTTTTATGTATTTATATGTCTTTACCGTATATGTATATTTAATAGCATGTACATATATGTAATTTATTTAGTAGGTATATATTATTTTACGTTTTGTTCTTCCACCAAATTTTGCATACAATTTTAAATATCTGTTTTCTTTTCGTCTAGAAAAGTTATCTGGAGTAGGTTTTTAGTCATCAGAATATAGCCATAAATTCATCTTTAGTAAATTGTCTTTGGTTACATATAAATCTCTGTAAGTCTTTTATATTTTGTGTATAAAAGTTTATTTTTGAATGCTGTGTACAAAAGTTTATTTTTAAAAATAAACTTTACACTTACTTTATTTTTAAAAATAAACTTTTGTACACAGCGGATGAATTTTGTGAATTTTCTATTATTACACGTTTAAACGTGTAATAATAGAAAATTCAGACAACCCTAACAATGGATTTAGAAGAGCAAATTGTGCTTTAGATAACTCATGGTTCCATATTATCAATGTTACAACTATAGATATTTGATTGTGGCGGACGATGTTGAGCTGTTGTTATAAATATGCATGGATTTTCACTTACGTAGAATTTCCGAATATATAACTACGTATTTACTCGCTAAAGCGAAAAGTAATTTGTATAATTGAAGTTACTCTAGAAAGACATATTTACTGAAAATTATCAAAATAATTTATGTTTTAAATTAGAAACAGAATTTGTAAGAGCCACCCACAAAGGAAATTACAAAGTCAATATATTTAATACAAAGTAGATTTTATTTCATTAATAAATAAAAGATCCCAACTTTTGATTCTAAAGTTGACTATAAGATTATTATAAATTAATTAAATTAAATGAAAATGAAACAAGTAGAACTTGAACGATTAATTTTCATTCATGGCACAAGTGCCCTTGTATGCGATGGACATGAACTTGTACTCTCCGAGAGAGTACAAGTTCACAGTTACGAGTATAAGTGATAGTAGCACCTTCGACATAAACTGCAAGAATATCATTCCCAAGGTATCATTAATAAAATCATTAATTTAATAATAATATTTAATGAACACACGTTTTATAAAAACTTTTCAAAATTTGAAATAGAAAATTCTCGAAAGTTTTTGGAGATCCTATTATAAAAGTTTTAAGAACACATTTTTCAATTACGGCCCGACGCACTCTTGTTAGCAAACCACAGACGATAACGTGACGAAAGAAATTTTTCTCCTTGAGTAAATGGAGGGAACTCATATATCGAGCTTGGAGGTCAAATCGAGGTCCTTCAGGTAGTATAAAGTTCGGTTCAAAATCAAATATTATTAAAAAAAAATTACATCCTCTCTCGGGAAGAAACAAAATTACTTTCCGAACAGTCTATTGATAATGTTTTCATTATCTCTAACAAGGCTATGCGCTGTGTTAACAAGATAAAGCGCGGCGTTGTGTTTCGCCACTTAACATGCAAAATTCGGTGGAAAATTGTTAACGCTACTTTCTATGCATTAATATTCAGATTTTGTAATTACGAAAGCTGCTGTGCGAAGACTATTCGATACATCACTATGATTCATTGCATCAATATGAAATTCTCACTAAAGTGTAGATCGAATGGTGTTGCTGATAAATACCGTTAAATCACCATCTCCATTTTGGAATACATCGGCATCACTTTTGATTGGAGTTCTGAGAAACGCACCTTTTTTATTTTACTATTTAGTAATAAAGCTGTTAGTTCTAACCTAGTGTAATATTTTTAAGAAAGCATTGTTTACCTCGTCATATACGTTTTATCTTATAGTTCTTATATTATTTCATAGTTCTTTCCAGCTAGATTCGGAAAATTGTTTTCATACACTAAAAAGAGAAGGACCAAGCATCCTGTGGATCCCTATGCTGATTAATGGCCCAGGAGATGGGATACCCTTCGCATCCACCGAAAGTTATTAGCTAAATAGAAGATCAGAAGATTGAGTACATTTTATCTTATGCTGTAATAGCGTACCTTCATGTGCAATATTAAGTGCTGAACGTAACGGAATGCATTTTATAAGTCAGTGAACATGAGTATATTCATTGACAGTGGCAGAGTTGTACACCCTGAGATCCCTCCCAAGCCTCATATATACTTTTCATAAGATATATACCAGCATCTGTTCTTGAGCAACCTTTAGTAAAACCATACTGTTTATCATTATTTCTCCACTTCTGTGCGATTTGTAGGAATTTCCTTCCACGCGTCACAAATTCTGACAAAGTCACCATTATTGTCACTAAAAAGATACCTTTGCTACTGATCAAAATGTAAATTTATTGTATCTTTAGTTCTTTATTCTGGAAATATACATAGTAAAACTACCGCAGAAACAATAAAACGGTCACGTCCTGTATTCTATGAGAAAGTTTAATATGCGGTACTATTAGCCTACAGATGATTTGTTCAACTTAGTTTTTACACTAATTATCTTACCACATAAGTAGTGATGTAACTATGGCTTTTATATGTTGAGAGTTGAATGAGAGTTGTTTAGAGTTGTCAGTTGGTATTGAGTGCTGTAAGTGGTTATAAAATTGAACTACTTTGTACCCGAAAGCGATAATTAGGTATTATCTAATGTTGCTTAAAATATAACGGTTGGCAGAGTTTAATAACATTTTCATTATATAGCATAAAATCATGTTGGTACTTTGATACATCATTTGACTTAAATTGGTGACTTTTCTTTAAAAATGTTACCTTCGATACTGAAGATCTACTCGTATTTTTATTCTAAAACTTATTTGAGGTGACTTGACAAGAATATATTTATATCTTAATTTTCTATCTCGCGCCTTTAAAATTTTGAGATAGGTAAAAAAAAACCAAGCAAATGAAGATTAAAAATTCGGAACACGTACAGAAAAAATATGAAAATATCATATGTCTACATCTAATGGTGTGTCGCTATTTCAAACAGAAATAATCACACCAGTGCATCTTTCCCATGCTTATACGGCTAGATCCTTAACTTAACGCTTAAATACATAATACGTTTGGCCGCCGTGTTGGGTAAAAATAATTCAATTCCTTTTTCAGGACATAAAGTGTCGGGAGTGAGGGGAGCGGAGTCCGCAGCTCACTTTAAATCCACAATGAGGACAACAATGGATCATCTGGATATGACCTGTCAACCGTCTACCGATAGACCGCTGTGGACGCAGCAAGTGACACTCTACTTTACCATAAACTTTAAATAGTTTTTACTTTAACGTACATAAATTAATCTTTTTTGTGTAAAGAAACTGCCACCACAAGGGTAATATTTGTACTTAAAACATTTATTTTACAATACACGAGCGACGTATAAACTTTGTATGAAGTTGGATCAGTTCCTCGAGTGCTTTCATAAAATCTGTTGCAATTTTTAGTTCTCGTGAGTCCAATTAAATGTTTTCCTACATTTCACCGAAACTTGTGCAAACCGCAGCAAGAGGAAGGCGAATTAAAAATACAAAGCTGAAATTACGTTATAATTTATTTTATACCGTAATTGAAACATTTTTTCGTCTTTTAGTTTATTTAAGGTCCTGAAAATGCTTTGTTCATGAACAAAAATATTCGCATGAAGTCGTAATTATTATGCGTCTGAAAGTTTTTATATGGAGCAAGTCATGGTATTGCTAGACTCTATTGTCTACAAAGGTAAATAAATATTTGTTTTATCGAACTCTTTTCTAAAATCGTATAATTATCAAATTATATAAAAACGGCTTATTTGTGTACCGAAATGTTTATAGGTGTTTATATAAATATATCTGTACTCTTAAAACTATTAAATGACTAGAAACGTTTCACTATTTCTAGCTAGTAGAAGCCACTCTATTTACATTTTCGGTATTTTTCAGACACTTTATATGATAATGGCCGGTGTCTTAATATCATACTTGAATAAACTTACATTACTTTCATCGGAATATTTGTACTTCTCTCTGAACTTAATCTGCTAATTAATTAGGTCAGGTCCACTATAAAAGATAAGTCCCAAGTTCGACCACGTGTCTAGAGATTTTGAAAGCCATCCCAAAGCTGTGCAAGACGAATTAATAATAGAAACCGCTTATTAAGCATTACACAATGAAGACCTTACTGAGACGAAGCCAACTTTGCATTAGCATTGACCAATGAACTTTATGAAAAGACAAATACAAGGTGAAAGGAAAGTTTTTTCTTCACAAACTCAGAAACCCGAATTTTGAAATATAAATCATTTGTTTCAACAAGATTCAAGTTCGAGCAACTAAAACTTAGCCGTGGAAAAGATTCTTTCATTACGATTTCACCTCCTAAGCTGATATTACTTTTAATTTTTTTTAAACTAAATTTACTCAAATTACTCTTTTTATATGTTGACTAATAAAAATATATTTATCTATATAAATAAAAGCAAAAGATCACTACATACTTTTTACGAAATCTTGAAAACTGCAACTTTTTAAAAGTACCACAAGCCATGATAAATACAGATTTTTCACGTAAATAACGGGATAAATCATCACATCTGTGCACCAAATGTCATCATATACTTCCGGTTTAATTACTATAAATAAACACATCCAGTCGCCATAATCAAAGAACTATACCATACCACATCTAATCGGCTTATTATTGGTTAGGATATTGCCTTGGGCTAGTTTAGATATACATATGTATACAAATATCCATAAATTGCTGACGAACTTTTCATATCAAAAAATATAGAATGGTGGCACACGTGTATGATTACAAGCGCGACAAGTTGTGGGTTCGATTAATAGGCAATATGAATAAGACTTCGGCGGAAAATATGGAACGGAAGTGTTTTAACGGGAACGAAGTTCAATACTAGGTTCCCAGGTTCCCTTTCTCTATTTAGAGAGGTAATAAGTACACAAAGTTCAATATATATCATTATGGTTTTTACTGTATTTGACGTGAATTCGAACTCTTTCGTCTTTTTAATATTAGAAAAAAATGGTAACAAATACGAAAACGTATCAAAAGTTTGAACATTACTTACCTTTATTAATGGATGATCTCATTTATTCATGTCTCAGATGTAATATATAAATAAATTAATAAAATCTCTGAGGGAAAATTTAATTTTTGTTATCCGTATTGCTCTCAAGAATAGACTGTAGAGATTTTTTTACACTTGCTTCGTTCGAAATGGATACAGTAGTAGAAGACGGACGGTATATAACGGTAGTTAAAAGTCTTGTTAAACTGTATAAGGTCCCAACGTTTAAATAAATTTAAGTAAAAATAAGTACTAATGGAGATATTATTAGTAAGTATTTAGCTGAGTATTACACGCTATTTACTTTTGAGGGAACACAACTATGTAACAAATTACCCAGATCTATAAAAAATGTAAACACAGGTAATGAATTTAAATCTCAACTCTCAAAATATATTTTAGAGAAAAATTATTTTTAAAAGTTATACATTTATATATTATATTGCATTAAAATATTATAATTTTGTTAACTGGGTTCTAAGTAATTTGTTAGGCGATTTAACCTGTAATATTTATTTGGTTGTTCTCATATAAGTGAAATTGTATTTCTTTTTGAGAATAAAATCTTTAAGCACATTTGTAGTTACAAATAGGTAAATCAGTTTTATTTTACATATATTGTATATTTTCCAAGTATTTCAATACCTTCTTACTTAAAAGATTACATAATTAAATCATCTTACATAACAAGAAAACGTTACAACTGATTATACTGTAAAAGCCTCGTTTGACACACATGTGAGAAAATACGGATTTTACAAAGCGTAAACAGGAACAGGAAGTAAAATATTTATATCGCATGTAGCAGGACAGCACGATGTCTAGCTCCACCACTCAATTTCCAATTCCTCTAGAATTCGGCGGAAAGAATGGAACGGAAATCTTAATGGTACCTGTATATACCTACATTAGGTTTTGAAGTTCCCTCTATGTAGACTGTTACGCGCAGGATATAGCGTGAAGATAAAAAAAAACTAATTGTACTTAACTAATTGAATCTTGAGGACCTAGTCTATTCACTTTTGCTACTTAAAATTGTGAAAGCTGATGGAAATAAAGTGATATCATAATGCAGATTGATTTACCTTCATTATAATGTAATGAGGCAATTTAATAGATGGTCATTTCATAAATATATGTGACAATTTGAACTCGGAAATTGTTATTTTATGAAAATAATTTTGGTAATTTATAGGTGGGTTACAATAATAAACTTTTTAATAACAGTTTATTTGTCAATGGGTTATATAAACTACTGAAAACTTGCATCGTTCTATAAATCCCGGGATTAACTGGGAATAATACGTTCTTTTCGAAAAAATCTTTTCTATTCATCAACATAATCACCTTCAAGTGCGATACAATCATTCCAACGCTTTTCTAACTTTTTGATACCGTGCTTGTAGAAGAATTTCTCCTTGGCCAAATGAGCTTCAGTCTCAGCTATTACTTTCTCATTTGAGCCAAATCTTCATCCTTTTGAGATCAGCAAAGATCCAGTAGTCGCTGGGGGGCAGATCTGGAGAGTATGGTAGGTGGGGAAGCAAATCGAAGCCCTACTCGTTCAATTTGGCCATTGTTTCATTGATTTGTGGCACGGTGCATTGTCTTGATAAAGGATGATTTTTTTCTTCTTCGTGTGAAGACATTTTTTCACGATTTCGTCCTTCAAACGCACCAATAACTCAATGTAATAGTCGCTATTGATGGTTCTTCCCTTTTCAAGGTAGTTAATAAAAATTATACCCAATAAACTGACGCCATGACTTTGCCAGCTGCCTGTTGCGTTTTCGGACGCTTTGGACGACTCTCACCGGCTGCACGCCATTCATCACTGCCGGTTCGACTCTGGATTGTAATGGTCGATCCATGTTTCGTCCTTTGTCAAATAACGACGCAAGAAATTCTGTTTATTGCGGGTAAACCGTGCCAAACAGGTCAGGAAAATACTTTTTTCATGCCCAATTTTTCATGTAAAATCGTAAACGCACTTTTTTGAATAAATGCAAAAGTAGCGTCACTCTCACCACAATAGCTTTGTTGTTTATAGTTCGATTGATATGAAATTTTGACGCATGTCACTTAAAGGTCGGTACTTTTAAAAAATTAGGTTCATTTGACATGAGTCATGCCATCTCTGGGTTAGTACCGGGACTTATTGAACGATGTATTATATGCATATACCCTACGTTTAAACATGTCAATTTCTAGGCTCCTGGGCTTCATGCTATATCCCTTACATAGCAGAGTAGGCAGAGGGAACTTGGAAACCTAGTACTAATACGCTCCGTTCCACTTCTGTTCCCCATTTTCCGCCAAATTCGAATTGCGTGTTCAGTGGCGGAACTCAACGCCGCACTTTTGCCTTATTGCCATTAAGTAACCACTTTAATTTAACCACTTAAGGTTGTTCAATAGATGTTGAATCCACCAAGTGTCCATTATATCCGATATTATTATAAGCGGTATCAATAACATATAAATAGTGTCGTAACTTTCAATACAAACAATACAAACTCAATAGTCTAATGTAAATTGTTCTTAACCCCCGAGGCAAGAAAGAAATGCTGTGCATCTGTCTGCGTATATCTGCCTGAATTAAGGAATCAAGTTGAGTACGGTTTATTTAATCGATAGTGATATTTGTCGTACGTTTTAAATTTATAATTTTGTATTATATACGAGTAAGTGATAACAGATACTAAATTTAAAAACGTATAAAAATTTTAACAAAGCAGGATTTGAACCCGCGCCTCTTGGAATCCGTCCGTCCACTAAGCTATTCGTTCTCACCAAGCTCTGTCCAAATTTTTATACGCTTGTTACAACTTATTTATGTTGTTAGCATCTCTGTAGAGAGATTTTTACAAATTTCCGCTATCCAAAGACAATTTGTTAGAATTATCGTTTGTCAAGAGAGAATGCTATTTATTAAATATTTTTACTATTTTTAAAGTGTTATTCCACACTTAGGAAAGAAAAATACTAAATTTAAAAAAGTATAAAAATTTGAACGAAGCAGGATTTGAACCCGCGCCTCTTGGAATCCGTCCAAGCGCTCTGACCACTAAGCCATTCGTTCTCACCAAGCTCCGTCGGCATTCAACACGCAATGTCTCTAGAATTTGGTACAAAATAACAGAATTATCATAATGGAAACAAAGTGTCTGAAGGTTCTAGATTGTCTACCCTGCTGTATGCGGGATACAATATGAATTTAAAAGAACAACACAAAATAAAATAAGTAGAATCATTCTAGTATTTTAGCTAACTGCTTTAAGATATATGTAAACCACCTCCAAAAATAAAAACAAATCCTACATGTATCTTGGAATCGAGATACTAAAACTTTGGCCATGATTTAACGTATATTTATAAAAGTCCTTACTTTTACTTAATTAAATTACTTAATTTAATTTTATCCTTTGTATCATAGATATCGTATTTCCTAATAAATATTTTGCAGGTAAGCATTGTTATTGGAAAACAATAACCCTTTGTTTTCCAATAACAATGCTAGTAAGTAATTGAAATAAAATAACTGATAATCTTATTTGTTTATTGTTGTTCGAGTAATATTTCGTGCTGGTGTACAAAGTTCACTTTTTGAGAAAGGCATAATGTATAAAAAGTACGAAGGGTGATAATATCTTCATTTCCCTTACAACTATATTTAAGCCGGTTGTGGCGCAAGCAATCTAACATTTTTCTCGCTCTTATGCGAAAGTAAAGCGTGGCGTTGAATTGTAACACTCGATATTCAATTTTTCCCATTTCCCACTTCGAAAGTGTGAAACAGCAGTTAATAAGAATGGAGTGTCTAGGTTCCCAGGTTGCTTCCATCTACTGTGTGTAGGACACTGAGTGAAGCTAAATAAGATTTTTTTTAAGATATATTAAGTCACTTTTTGAATTTCATATTTTGTCTAGTATTATTGATTATATTGATATTTGAAATGTTAGTATATATTAGTAGTATTTAACATTGAAATGTTAGTATTTCATGATTCCTTATAGTTAACTTGCACTACTACGGCTTAATCCATTGCGAATCCCGTTGTTTAATCCATTGCGAGGTTTTTAATATGCGATGTAGAAGAATATAATTGTCCATTAACTTTTTATGGAATAAAAAGCACAGATATAAGTGAAACAGTTGTTGAGATCACTACGGTTGATCGACGTACTGGCTCGATAATATGGCATTTCTCTTTGTTAGTTCGTGATACTACGTCGAGCTAATAACCCAATAGCAGACAATGTCGCCCGGATCTTTATGATGCTGCGGTAGGCAGGTCACCGTCATAATGCTGCAGTATACGATTGGTAGAGGATTGACATTAGCTCTAAATTAGTGGAATGGTTTGTTCAATCAAACATAGTATTAAAAATGCCACCTTATGTACCTTTAAACGGAGGCCTGTCATGGCGTAGGGGCACAAGCGTGTGATTGTAAAATACGATGGGTTGTAGTTTCGATCCCCTATCAAAGAAATTAAATATGTAATGTTTCCAATATAAATATTTAATGTTTTACCATTTTTTCGCTCTTGGCAAAATGCAAATTGCGACATTGAGTTCTGTCACTCAACAAACGATGCCTCAAATTTGGCGAAAAATGGGAAATGGAATGGAATTCCGCCAAATTTGAGGCATCGTTCTCACACTAGGTTCTCAAGTTTCCTCTGTCTACCCTGCCATGTGCGGAATACAGCGTCAAGCTGAGCGAATGAGTGAGTGAATGTAATTTTAACTGTAAATAACATAATAATATAACACTCACAACACAGAAAGTATTTATATTTCCACCTGGACGGTAAACATGAGAGGCGTGCATATTGACCATATCCAATTAGAATTGTCATCAATTACAGAACATTTACGTAGGGCATTAGGGTGTATACCTTGTAAAGTTCGAATGAGCATCTACAACTCATTAGTTAAATCTCATTTAGAGTATCTTGTAGAAGTATGGTGATGTGCCGCGGAAACAAACCTTAAGCCGCTTCAGACTACACAAAACAAACTAGTCGAAGTGTTACTGTAGTACTGTAGTGCCCTATGAAGAAATTCAGCTATTCAGCTAACTAAAATGCAACATGTAATAAAGAAAACGATGTGTGCTAAACTGCATTCGAGCCATAAATTTATAATTCAAGTTTTTAATCATTCGACGAGAAATGGAAGCCAAGAACCTGGTACGGAATTAAAATTAATATGAATGAAGGCGTCCAACTATTTAATAACTTGCCAAACAGTGTAAAGACGTACACGTTTTCAATTCAAAAAAAATTAAGTAAAATCTTAAATTACATGTACTCTCCATGCTTAAATGGTTATAATTTACATAATACCTTTAGCTTGTAACGTCCGGTCACTGGACTGTACTGTGTATTTAAGGTAAATTTGAGTAGTTCTATATGAATATTTAAGCATAATATATACAAGCATTGTTTCTTCAGAGTAAATAACCAATAAGTTTTAAATAACCTCAAGACACCCCGTTCCCATAGAAAAAATTGAAGATCCTTGAGTAGGGATCGCACCTACAACTTCCCGCGTTGTTGTCACACGCTAGTGCCTCTGCGCTACAACAGGCACGCTTCAACATATGTTACGCTAAATTATATTTTGTCTAAAAATCACTGTTTGATTTCCTAAATGCAACAGTTCTTGCAATAGAATTTTCGAGGCCTAATAAAAGAATTAGATTTTTTTAAAAATAATATTAACATTTGTACCATTATTGTAACATAATAATATAACGAACAAAAAAAATCAAGCAAGCAGGACAGTCTCCACCAATATAGGATAGACAAAGTAGAGTGACACAATATTAATATACTTTTCATAATCTTTAGTAACAAATTACAATCGAACGGAAAAATATTTGTTGTTGAACAAATTGCTCTAATCGTTCGTCGATTACGAGGCGGTAATTTATTACGCGCCAAAAGCAAACTCGACACGTATAGTTCATTAATACCAACAAATTCCTTTCCTTATAGCTTCTTAAATTTTAAATTTAACAATTTTGCTTAAGAATTAATGTGATAAAAAATGGAGGCACAATTTTTGCACAAATTTACTGTAAACGCGACAGGTTGTGGGTACAATCACCACTCGACAAAATAAATAATATGTAATATTTTCATTACTTTGCTTTGGTAACAAGGTAAAGCGCAGCGTTGAATTCGGCCAATCAACACGCAGTGCCCCAACAATTCGAATGAAAGGAAAGAACAGAAGTGTTCTAGTGGGAGCGAAGTGTCCTAACGTAAAGTTACAAAAATAAATAAATGACAATCCAGACCTTTTTTGATATTCCATACTTAAAAACGATAAACAGTACTCTTATACAATCACTTTATAGTACTTCTGCCTATAAGCCGCCGTTTATTTTTCTCTAGAATTCGTAGAAGTATGTAGTTTTATATCAAACACTCAGGTCTCTCGGAGTATTGAATAAAACCAATCTTATAAACCAAAGCAATAAAATATAGATAATTTGACGCTCGCTTATTATGTCTATGTAGTACATATTTGTTTAACCTTTTCAAATTGTACAAAATTTAAAAACGTATAAAAATATAAAGAAAGCAGGATTTGAACACGCGCCATTCGGAAACCGTCCAAGGTTGGATGGTTTCTAAATTTTGGCTTTCTAAATTTAGTATTTTTCTTTCTTAAGTATGGAATATCACTTTAAAAATAGTAAAAATATTTTAAAGTTGTTCTTTGTATGGTGAGAAGCTTTTTCCAGTTTCACGCTTTGGCACTCTAATTTGAAGACACTCGGTGCTTATTTAGTCGCCATTGCCCGATTTCCGCACTTGAGGCATTGTATGGCGTGGCATCGTGTACCTAGGTCTTGACTAGCTCCTGGTTTATATATATATATATATATATATATATATATATATATATATATATATATATATATATATATATATATATATATGTGTGTATGTAAGAAAAATGTGACACTGCAGTGAAAATTTAGAACGATATTACTAAGAGACACTACTTTGTACGAGATGCAGCTTTGTTTGTAAAAGCCAATTTCAAATGTAGCTCATTTTGTTTGTGGAACATACTTTCGCAGTAGTTTTGAGTTTCTCTTTATATTTGCTACGTAATAGTA
>DWMZ01003099.1:0-13185 GCA_018249855.1 Eueides tales michaeli | reverse complement strand
CTCTAGTAATAAGGCAAAGGGCTGAGACTCAACACGCAATGCCTCAAATTCATCGGAAAGTGGGGAACGGTGGGTCTTGCCACTTGGTTTCTCAAATTCCCTCTGCCTACTCTACCATGTGCGGGACTCCGCATGAAGCTGAAAAAAATAAAATAAATATTTCCTTATTAAAGGAAAGGTCGCAGATAGATTGGTAGTAAGCCGATTTGCGGTCCAGAATTTCTATTTACGGGTACATACAATTGATTTACATTTGAAAGGGATCAAATATAAAGGACTAGCTACTAGCGTAGCAAATCTTATCTGTACAGTTCATTTGGTTGATTCAATTTATGAAATTTTGGTAAACATGGAATTATTTATATGTGTATCTCTAGTAGTTTATAGAATAACAAAGAATAGAGCGGCATTACGTGCCGGTATATGGAGAAAGGGGTGCCTTTGCACTGAGTTTTCTCTTCCTGAAAAAGCGCGAAGTTAAAAAAATAGTTTTAAATGAGTTGTCGTTTCAAGAATAATATAATAGACAAAAATTACAGACAAATTAAAATCATCCGGTAAACTAATTTGGTAACTTTCGTAATATATAAACACAGTTATTACTAAACCAAACATTGCAACTCAATTATATCTAATCTGCAACAAAATAAGGCTTGTCGTGGCGCTGGGGACCAAGCATGTGACTGTTAATGCAACAGGTGGAGAGTTCAATCCCCACTCGAAAAAATGAAATATTTAATATTTTCATTTTCTCGCATAGAAATATTGGCAAATAAATAGTGTTAAAACATTTTGTTCCCTATGCAACAATCAATGCTCCAGGGCGTTACACTTGCGAACTCAACGGTATGCTTTATTACAAGATCGAAAAGAAAAACTAATAATAAATGTAAATAAAACTGCTACCCTATTTTTACATGATACAACAGATATTTCTGATATAACCACATTCTAATATACAGAATCCACAAAAGGTAAACTAAATTTCACGTAGCACTTCCTAGTTTTCATTTTAATTAAAGCGTAGCACTTTCTGGCGCCTTTGAAGCCCGTTATACTTTGTACTAAAGTGAATAAGGGTCCAGGTAACTACACAGGTAACCGGCATTGTCAGAAAAATATGGCCATAGAGCTTGAAATGTATAGGTATTGTTTTTTTATTAATTTCACACTGTATCCAGATATTGACTCGGATAGTAGGATCGAGGAAGTCTGGGAACCTAGTGTTAAGGCACTCCGTTCTATTTCCCACTTTCCAGTGGCACAGAGATGTGACTGTAAACACAGCAACTTGGGGGTTCGATCCCCATTCGAGGAAATGAAATATTTAATAGTTACAAATAACAATTTAATATTTTTATTTCTTCACAAGGTAAAGGCGCGGCGTTGAGTTCCGTCACTCAACGCAATGCATCAAAACGTAAAGCATCAAAACGCAATGTCTTAAATTCGGCGGAAAGTGAGGAATGGAACAGAGTGTCTTAACACTAACCTCTGACAACCCTGCCATGTGCAAATACAGCGTGAAGCTGAGAAAAAAACATGTTTTCTAATGACGTTATTACGTGAAATTTTCGTCCACAAACCATCTTTACAGATTTATGGTCTCAGCTTACACCGTATATATTTTATTGTAATTCTATACTTAGCGTTTTTTTATGATGACGCATTAGACAAGCACAATTATAATATGCAGTATGCCAGTATCATGTTGAACGGAAAAACTTAGATTAAGTGTCAGCTAGACATGGCCAGAAATGGACAAAGTTTGTGTATGTATAATTTATACAATTTGCAAATTTATATTTTGTTATAACGGCATGTATATATTCTTTTTAGTTTCCCTTAGCACTTAGCGGGGCAAGTCAACTTGGCAATCTAGTGATCATATACATCACTCAGTAGATATTTTTGTTATCTAGTTTTTGGCAAATTCTCTGGCATTACTTGTTGAGTAGCGGAACTCAACTCCGTGACTTACTTAATTACCAGAACAATCCCTATTATTCCCCTATTCCTTAATTTGTAATAAGACGTTAAGTTTCGAAAATTTTGTGTTTCTTTAAAAAAAACAGATTGCCTTAACACCAAAATTATCCACCGTGATATTTTACCTTCTAGTCACATTTCAAAAATATACAAACTTTATAACAGTTTTCTTTAATATTTTTCAAATATATATAAAATTCCTATTTGAAATTCATCAAAAAGCTCGCGGCTCGCGTCATATTTGACGGTAAATGGTTCAATGCATAATATTATATAGATACATATATAATGTTATTTACTATGGCGAGGATGACACTTTAAAAAGATACTCAAAGTTGAAACTACTCCATTAAATTGCGTCGTTCGTGTGAAAACTTGCTCACTTATGAGCTTGTTAAAGTTATATGCTCAGATCATCGCCTTATAGCCAGCCTTGAATACGTAAGGGCTTTAATATTTTTGTTACAATTTTCTGGTGAATTTTGTGGAGATTTAAAAAATTGAAATATAAGTTGAATGAGGCGGTTGACGTTCATTTGATCCAAATAGTAATTCGGAGGAATTAAATATTTGAGTTATGTGACTCAAGACATAACCAATTATTTGATATTTTCTAAAAAAAAAAGCCTTTGGAGGAAACGTATATATTAAATATTTAATTTCTTCTAGTGAAAATCAAACCCATAACGTTTACATTGTTAGCATCTCCCTAAAAATTTTTTACAAATTTTCACTTCCCAAATATAAATGCTTAGAATTTTCATTTGGCCACAGTTAATGATATTTATTAAATACATTTAACATATTTAAAGTAATATTCAACATTTAGGAAAGAAAAATACTTTTTTAGAAAACATATAAACATTTAAACATAGTAGGATTTGAACCCGCGCCTCCTGGAAACCATCCAAGTACTCTGGCCCAGATTAACTTACTAGTGATAAGCGGCAAGAAGTATTTATAAACAGCTATACAGTTCTCATCTAGCTACATTAAAATTCCATTTACCTTTCGAGATGTTTGAAAATATTCCATTTTGCTTATATTAAAGTATATATTAAATATTTAAATACACTTGAACGTATTCAGCACAATTGCCACTCTCTAATCTCCGACTTTGTATAGAAAATGGATATTGAATATGTTTTCAATATCTTTGTTCCGACACCTGCAACGATCTTCGATGCTGAATCTAATATTTATTTATGAGAGAATCTGTTCGAAACTTTAAACTTATTTAAGTTTAAAATGAAATATTTTTGCTCTCCATATTTTTGTAGGTGATGCCTTGTTTAATGTTGTGCTGATAAATACTTTGGCATCTCAAAATATTTGCAATGCCATACCTTTGGTACTTATAATAGCTGAATGTGTTCCTATATAGGGAACTTGGGAACCTAGTGTTAGGACACCCTGTTCCACTTCTATTCCCCACTTTCTGCTTAATTTGAGGCATTGCGTGTTGAGTGGCGGAATTCAACGCCGCGTTTTGCCTTGTTACCAGAGCGAAGAAAAGAAAACATAAAAATTTTAAATTGAAAATATTAAATATTTTATTTTCTCGAGTGGGGATCGAGCCCACAACCTGTCGGTTACAGTCCCATGCTTGTGCCGCTGCGCCACGACAGGCTTCTTGTGTAATATATAATAATATATTCCTATTTTACTTACGAATGTTATTTACTTTCTTGTTCTTATAGAATTTTCACTTTTAAGACAATATTTACACAGTGAAAACTAAAATTTTAGATAAATGAAAAAAATGTAGTACTTTTGTCGAACTAATTATTTTAAGGTGACTTAACTTTTTTATTTATCAACCGACTTAATTAAGCAAACACTTAATTTTTCAGGGAGATTGTCAAAATATAATATTGAATCTTGGTAAGCCTTTTCTGAGATAAGCGCGATTAACAAACACACAGATAAACAAACAAACAGCATGATACAAAATGATAAATAATTTACATGAATAAGAAAACATTTTCTACTATACAAAATAATAATAGTTAATTTTCTCACGATTGTTTCTTTATTACTACATCGTGTAAAACTATCGCCCGTAAACCGTCTCAACAGACGATCATTTTATTCTCAAATTTTTCTTCTTCTTATGTCTTGATAGTCTTAGGAATTAGTGACAAAATTATTTTTTTTTCAGCGTCATGCTGTATCCTGAAAATAAAGAAACAAGAAATTAGAATATTAAATATTCAATATATATGTACCAATAAAAATGTTTCATTTCCTTGAATGGGAATCGAACCGACAACCTGTTACTTTTACGCTTGTGCCCCTGCGACCAAATTAGGTGAAAATATTATTTTTTTTGGTTCAAATTCTATTCGGAACTTACTCTATAATATATATTATAAATGTATAATTAATATATTTATATATAAAGAGATTCAAAAGGCAACATACAGACAAACTTTCGTAATTATAATGTTTGCGTGGATTAGATAAACATGGCTCTATTGAATCACTCGACCTCATATCAAACTAAATTAACGCCACTATTGTTACTACATCCTTTGTGTTCTATCGAATTACGTCAAAATTGAAATGTAAGGGGATTTTGTACAATGTAACTTAACATCTAAGTTATATGGCTGAATTTTGAATTTCCTTATATGTTTGAACTGAGAAAATGTGTTTTCAACTATATTAAATAATTGTCAAATTAAGCTGGATAATATTATGATTTTAATGTGTGGTTGTTAAGTAATTAGAATGTGTCGAACCACTCTATTACAAAAGGTACTATTTTCTTTTCATAGAGTAATAATATTGTCGTAGCTTAAAATCCATTCAAGGTCTGTCATGACGCAGGAGCGAAAACGTGTAACTGCAAAAGCGATAGGTTGTGAGTTTGATCCCCACTTGAGAAAGAGAAATATTTAATAATTTTAAATGGAATATTTATTATATTTATTTATTCGATCTGGTAACATGGAAACGTGCGGCGTTAAGTCCCGCCACTCTATACGCATTGCCTCAAATTTGGCGGAAAGTTGGTACAGAACCGTTGTCTCTGCCTACCCTGCTATATGTGAAAAAAATGGTGAAGCTAAAATAAAAAAGTGTTTGAAATTTTGGACATGTCAAGACCCAGGGGCACTAAGCGACAGGTTGTGGTTTGATGTCCGCTCGAGAAAATACTTAGCTTCACGCTGTATCCCGCACAGGCGCACGCAGGGTAGGCAGAGGGAACTTGGGAACCTAGTGTTACGACACTCCGTTTCACTTTCGTTCCCCACTTTCCGCCGAATTTGAGGCATTGCGTGTTGAGTGGCGGAACTCAACGCCGCGTTTTGCCTTATTACCAGAGCGAAGAAATGAAACATTAAATATTTAAATTGAAAATATTTAATATTTTATTTCCTCGAGTGGGGATCGAACCCACACCTGCCGGTTACAGTCACACGCTTGTGCCGCTGCGCCACGACAGGCCTCAAGAAAATGAAATATTCAATACTTTCATTTCCTTACACTGATAAGAAGGCACAACACGCACAAACAGACAACATCTCTAATCCTTATTACATTAATAAACGAAGAAAGATTTTTTTAATGTGTCTATCATTTACAGACAGTGATCGGTTACAGATAAAAACTCCGCTTTCAGTCTGAATTCAAGTCATTACGTAAGTAGCGGAACTTAACGCTGCATTTTGTTTTATAATTATTATTATTCTGTTTATAAAATTATTGTAAATAACATTTTTCATAATCCTTTAGTAAGCCACCTTATTCATCTTTTCACCTATATTTGGATATCATCTATAATGATATAGATGATATCCATGCCATGTTCTCAATAAAACGTGACACTGTACTAACGATACGTGTCTCCCCCCCACCTTTGAAGATTTAACTTTAATATTCACTTCAATTCTATCGTTTCGTATCGTATATGTTTCAGTTACTCTTTCTTAGTCTCAGGATTTATTTCTAGAGGGATAGCCGTCAATTGCTTGGGTCTCTTCATACCTTTTCCGCCTCGTCCACGGTCATCAGCCTCTTTAAAAAGGCCATTCTGTGGGCCGTCGGGATTTTTTTTCCTACAGCAATATCGTGTTTTACACGGCTCCTTCTGTCTCACTTATCACTCACTTTCGAGGCGTCGTTTTTATTTTAAGCTTCACGCTATATTCTGCACACGACAAAGTAGCCAAAAGGTACTTAAGAATCAAATTGGGGTAAAACTCGATTTAAAAAAATAAATAATATTAAATATTTCATTACACTAGAAAACATAATTAAGATAATCAAGTAGTTATATAAATACGTTAATAAAATATGAAAATCCTATTAATTTTAATAACAGTACAAAATCAACTCGGTCAGGAAGATAGATTGGTGTATTCGCATTAATAAGGGACCTAAATAGAAATGTTCATAATTCTATGATTAATTTCAAGGCCTAGTCTACATTTTGATTAAGTAATTGGATATTTATGATTTAATTAAGGCTAATAAATACATGTTTGTGATTTTTTCTTGCAGCTTGACGAAGTTGCAAGTTGTTTACGACCGAGTGTGATAGACCAAGGAAAACTACACTCTGTTCCTATAGATACACTTTCGTTTGCCAATTTACGCCGAATTTGGGAAATATTGCTTATTAGATGGCTACGATTGCTTTGTTATCATCGTTGCTACGAAAATCAAAAAATTCTAATGTTTAAATATCTTAAACGGGGATCGAACTCACAATTTACAATAGAAGAACTACCCTCAATATTTATTAACTACAAGAAAAATACCAAGCACAAAGATGCTAGGTATCGACAGCTCTGAACATTAACCATTCATAGAGTGCCGGATTTTATTCGACTGTTAAGAGCTAAACAAAATAAAAATCCCCAAGAGCGACCGTTCCTTTATTGGACAATAAAGTGCAAACACACTTTGCTACGCGATAGCGCCTATATACTGGCACTTACTGCGAGACGGGTAAGAAAATTAAATTCGTGTCAGACCTTTTGTTTGTTGAGATTTTTATTCTTTTTTTTTTTATAGTTTCACGCTGTATCCCTCACGAGGCAGGGTAGGCAGAGGGAACCTAGTGTTAAACACTCCGTTCCACTTCCGTTCCCCACTTACCGCCAAATTTGAAGCATTGCGTGTTGAGTGGCGGAATTCAACGCCGCACTTTACCTTATTACCAGAGCGAAGAAATGAAACATTAAATAATTATATTAAAATTATTAAATATTTCATTTCCTCGAATGGGGATCGAACCCACAACCTGTCAGTTACAGTCACACGCTTGTGCCACTGCGCCACGACAGGCGTCATGAAATTTTTATAATAAAATATAATATATTATATTGATGGTGAAAGTGTTATTATTGATTAAATAATTAGTAATAATGAGGCCTGTCACGAATTAAAGATTGTAGGTTCGATCTATACTCGAGAAATGAAATACTTCTTCTTCTTAATTTTCGCTCTGGTTAAAAAGGCTAAGCCCGGCACATTTGAAACTTAAGGAGTTCCGCCACTCAACACTCAATGCCTCAGATTCGAGGGAAAGTGGGAGACGGAACGGAGTGTCTTAACACTAGATTCTCACTCTGCAGGAGTGATGCTTCTCACTCTGCATATATGCAGGATACAGTATGCTGAATAAGTGCGTAAGTGAGTAATACCGTCATGGCGAAGCAGCATAGCATCTACTGTGAATTCTATGGAATCTTCAGAATCATTTGCTCGTTTAAAAAAGAAACTTGAAATAAAATATACTCCTTTCTGCTCAATCAGAAACGATGATTCTTAACAATGGAATATAATAGGTATCCAGAAACTGAAGTAACTGGGGTATCAATTTTTCTGACCACCGTCAGGGGCAAAACTTTTAGTAGAAATCGATCGAATTAAACATATAATTTACTGCTCCAGGAAATAAATATAATAAAGAGAAAATAGTGAATATTTAAATACTGGTGTATACTTCGACAGTTCAATCACCAAGTCAGACGTCAGAGTTATATCTGTCAAGTTTCATAATAATTCAATAGTTATCACAATTTCTACCCATTTTTTTACATAAATTACAGCTAGTTGCTTTATATTAGTTATGTATATCAAGAAATAAGACGCTTTAGAATTGAATTCATGTAAGCACTATATAGCTTCGACGTCTACTTTAGTTATTCGGAGACGTGTCCGAACATTTGCAATTTAAATGTCCTTGCGTCTCGAATTCCGCTTATAGTAGTTACCTACGAGTACTTGTACGAAACGTTAGATGTGAGCTGTTAAATTTACTCTAGGAACATATATGTATATCATTTGAATATATTTTGGTTTTATTAAAAAATTTATAAGGACTATTTATCTATATAATTGAATATAGGAAACTCAATTGGAACTACTTGTAATAATTGTGTTATCTTGTGTATTTTTTACTTTGTTGAGGCCTGTCGTGCGTGTGCCTGTAACCGACAGGTTATGGGTTCGATCTCCACTTGAGGAAATGAAACATTTAATATTTTCAATTTAAAATATTTAATGTTTCATTTCTTTGCTCTGGTCATAACGCAAAAGCGCGATATTGACTTCCGCCACTCAACACGCAACGCCTCGAATTCGGCGGAAGCTAGAGATCGAAAGTGGAACGTAGTGTCTTAACACTCGGTTGCCCAGTTTCCCTCTGCCTATCCTGCCATGATACAGCCTGAAGCTAAAAAAATTGTAATTTTTACGTTACTGGAGCAGATTATTGTAATTGGAATATATCTTTAATGCTAGATAATAGTGGTTTCGAATCGGGTTTAAGGTATATCTATTTCTTAAATATTTTACTACTTTAATGTTTCGTTTGATAGTGGTTAAATTTAAAAATTAAGTTATGCAGGAACCAATTACTACATGTCATTAGAGGTTACTAGCAAGCCACACAAATTTAGGCTCAATTAAAATAGGTGTATTATTATATTTTTTATTAGCAACTCGCTTGCGGCTTCGCCCGCTTGAGCTACTTTATTTTGTGTTCTAGTAATATAATCACTTTTAAGACAATATCACTATATATCCTAACTAAAATTTCGCCTCAATGATTAAAATTTCTGTAATAATATAGCTAATTTGTGAATCTAAATATTTTAATTTAAGATAAGATAGAGAGAAAGGTTTACTTTCTTTTTTTATATAGAATAAACAATACTAAATAGTCTAGCTATTAAGGCTTAAAAAATATCTTTTCCTGGCAACCGTTTTTATTTAAAATGCCTCTTTCACAAGCCGCCGAAAATTTCCAGTCTTCCTTGAGGTTATTTAAATAGATCACAGCGGTTTTCTAAAGAAATTGCTCTATCGGGTGTCATTTCTACACTGTCGATGCTTTGACCACACTCTCGACACTAACTGAGCTACGGAGCTCTGTGTTGGGAAGTAAACTAAAATAAATGCGTATTGTGGTATTGTGGGAACAAAATGGAGTGCCAAAGTGAACAATATGGAAACTCTGATACAAATTAATCTTGAATTCGTTCCAAATTCCGATAGAAACCCCATTTAATATATGATATATAGACATTTTCTTGTGAGGTAAATTTAAATTATTGGTGCTCGAATCTACTACCTTTCCATTTACAGGCAGACGCTATTCCAATGCACTATTAGGACGTTTTATTTATATTTCTACCCGACTGAAAGACTGTTAATCCTATCAAATTTATGCCCGGGAGGGTACCCAGCAGGGTACTTGGGAACCTGGTGTTAAGATACTTTTTTCAGTCCCCCACTCCTCGCCAAATTTGAGGCAATGCGTGTTGAGTGGCGGAACTCAACCCCGCGCTTTTCCCTTGATACCAGAGCGAAGAAATGAAAACATTAGATATTTAAGTAGGAAATATGAAATATTTCATTTCCTTGATTGGGGTTTCAGCTTTTTTTATAATTATTTACTACTAACATTTTCCTAAACGGAATTTGAATTCACAACTGGCGCGTGTCAATCAACCTCAACCTTACCGCGGTCGGTTACCAAGATTTATGGTTCCGATAACTGCAGCCACGTCACAGTGTCACGTATCGGGAGATTTATCCACATTTCCACCGTTTTATCTATCTACCCCGACAAAATGTTGTCAACCCTCTTTATTATCGTTGATAGCTTCGTGAGGTGATCTCCACATAACTTACTTTACTTTACATAATATACTGACTTTATATATTTTAAATCATATTTTTTTATATGAAAAACGAAAATGAAAATTCTGTATAGTATGTGCTCAAACTGATTACAGCTACGGATTTGGGTTAGAATTTTAGTCAAGAGAATGAATTATTATAATTTCCTTATTTTAACGTACGTGGAGAACAAATTATTTGACATTTTCACTCTATCTACAATACTCTCTGCGGGATACAGCAGGAAGCTAAAAAAAATTTGTATTATTTATTTTCAACAGTCTTTTAAGAAAACAAAACATATTTATGTGCATCAAAGTCAAGTTTATGTTTTCTCCAATTTTTGCCATTTTATATGTATGTATTGAGGTATTATTTTACAATTTTTCTATTAGAAAAAAGTAAAACAGGTTACCAGTTCCCTCTGCCTACACTGCCATGTGCGGGATACAGTGTGAAGCTGGAACGGAGTTATGTACTTAATATTAAGTTATCCTTATACCTCGCAATAAAGAAACAAAAAAAAAGTCGAGGACAAGTTACATTAAACATAGAAAGTAGTAGCGTCACTTCAGGAAATAACTTTTAAACGTCTTCTCTTCTCTTCTTTGAGACATTTCGTGGCGCAGGGACAATTCGTGTGACTATAAACGCGACAGGTCGTGGGTTCGATCCCCACTCGGGGAAATAAAACATTTTATATTTTCAATGTTACCATTAAGACACTTTCATTACCTTTTTTATTTAGTAACCGATGGACAATCACTAAATGTTAAAGAAAAGTTGCCAAAATATAAACATGAAAGCTGCATTTAAGTCTAGGTAGCCATTTTTCAAATTAATATGTACAAAAGCAAACAAACAAATAATAAGGTATAAAAGTACCCTATAACATTTTTTTAAAAACATCTTCAATGTAAACTCTAATAATACTTATTTTAAACTAAGATATTACTTTCTTTATTGCACCGTACTTTAATAGCGATACTGTATAAATAAAGAAAACATTTAAAAAGCTTATTTTTACTCTTCATTAATTGATGTTCTCAAAGATCAAAGTTACCAATAACGTATTTTATGTAAAAGTTTTTTTATAGAAAACCACTTTGTTGTGTTATAAATAAAGTTTTATTGATTTTCAGAAGGAAATTCATAATTAATTAATAATCTTAGAAGTTTCTTAATTTGTTTGAATAAGAAATGAAACATCGATATTTAAAATCTGAGACCTATCGTGGCGCAGGAACAAGCGTGTGACGCGACAGACTGTGAGTTACATCCACACTCGCTCTTGTAACAATAAGGCAAAATGCTGCGCCACTCAACATACAACGCCTTTAGAATTTGGCGGAAAGTAGGTAACAGGAGTGTCTTAATGGTAACAGAGTACTTTAATACAAGATTTCCAAATTTCTTCTACCTACCCTACTATGTGTGGGTGTACACTACTATTATTACTATAGTAAATTATCTCAAATAATTTGTTGGTTTGTGAGAAGTCGAGTATTTTAGTTAAACTGATTAATAGCTTGCGTTAATAAAGACTAGGCTCATTTTCACGCTGTATCCTGCACATGGCAGTGTAGGCAGAGGGAACTTGGAGGATTAGTGTTAAGGCACTCCGTTTCGTTCCCGAATTTGAGGCATTGCGTGTTGAGTGGCGAAACTCAACGCCGCGCTTTTCCTTGTTATTAGAGCGAAGAACCTGTAATTATCTCAATTAATTTGTTGGTTTGTGAGAAGTGAAGTTTTTAGTTATATTGATTATTAGCTTGGCCTAATGAGGGTTAGGAGTATCCTGTTCATATCTGAAGGTCTGGAAGAGAAGATGTTCAAAAGTTATTTTCTAAAAATCAGCACTGCAATATAGGCAGAGGGAACTAGTGTCAAGACTCACTCACACTCCGTCCTCCGCTTTCCACCCAACAGTGGTATACGTTAATGCACGCTTTGTCTTGATATTTTATCGTGAAAATAAAACTAATTAATTTAAAATATTCGTAAAATAATATTTCAAGAATAAATTAAAAAGTAACATTTAACATAGCTACAGTACAAAAAGGGGAGAGTGGGTAATAAAGTAGTATTCAATAACACACGCAATAACGAACACACAAGGGGACGATACGATCTTGAAAACTTTTTGCAAAATTGCCCCGTTTCAAATCGATTTTGCTGTAAGTTGCTTTGTTTGAATGAACTTTACCGTTTTGTTTCTCTTAACGAGTTCAATATGTTATACAATTGTGCGTGTGACTTTAATTTATATGAAACACCGTATATTTGAATGATTTCATTTATTTCTTGAAAAAAAGGCAGCTTAATATTTATTTCTTTATTGCGAAGAAAAAACGATAACCTAGTATTAAGAAACTCCGTTACCTGTCACTTTTTTACTTTTTTCTAATAGAATAATTAGATTATTACGTCTTTATATATATATAAGTTGGCCAAAAATCGGAGAAAACAAACTTTTTTTTAACCACACTTAGGAAACCTGTTGGACGGTTTCCAAGAGGCGCGGGTTCAAATCCTGCTTCGTTCAAATTTTTATACGTTTTTAAATTGAGTATTAAACATAAACTTAGCAGCAGATCTTTAGTTTCCTCAAAAATTTTTTTAAAAAGAATTGTATAATGTTTTTTTTTTTGGGTTTCACGCTGTATCCTACACAGAGCATTGTAGATATGCTTATTATGCTTAAAATCATTTGTTTCCCATGAACAATGAAAGGAAAAAGTCATAGCTATTCATTTCCTTGATTGAAATTCGAACCCAAAGTACATCCCTCTAGTCAGTTTGAGGCTATACCTATACATACTACACTGAGTATTTTTTGCAAATTATCAATAATTATAATAAAATGACAAAAACATGTCGCCACAAACGTTTTTCCTACAAAAATATGTTATATCACCATTCTTAACAAAGTCAGTATATTATGTAAAGTAAAGTAAGTTATGTGGAGATCACCTCACGAAGCTATCAACGATAATAAAGAGGGTTGACAACATTTTGTCGGGGTAGATAGATAAAACGGTGGAAATGTGGATA
>DWMZ01003098.1:0-13185 GCA_018249855.1 Eueides tales michaeli | reverse complement strand
ATCTTAGCACTAGGTCCCCAAGGTCTTTTTGCCCATGGGCGAAGTATGGCAAGGGGGTGGCAGTTGCCTAAAACAATGACAAATATATAATTGTAGTTTCTACATTTAATTTCTCGTTTACCCGATCCTTAATTGGTACAGAACTCTCAGAGGTAGAGTCCGATTCGCAACAGACCATTTTTTTATCTGGCCGCCTTTATATAGAAACCTGACTATGCCCATATCCCTATTGTCCTACACAAAATTGTCATAATATTTGTTATTTTCAGGTTTTTGTATTGGCGTGTGTGTTGTTACGTGTGCACGAGACCTCCGAAACCAAGTCACAGGTCTATCAGGCAGGTCCTACAGTATTTTCATACTCTTATAAATTAATACAGAATACATCACGTAGATTAGAATAAAAATAAAAAGAATATTTTTTTTTATTTATATTCTATATTGAAATAGAACATATTTAATATATGTCTTATGAAATCAAAAATAAAGTTAAGTTGTAATAAACATCTCTCGAATTGTGAAGTTAGTCAACATCTAAAGGGAATTAACCTGCAGTTACAAAATTTGGTACGAACTGTAAACTTTTAATACGAATAAAGTAAAAAAAATCGATGAGTAAAAATTTTATAGCAATGACATACAAAAAAGTAATGTAACTATAAATTTATCTTTATAGTTCATTTTATACAATGTATGCGTATGCCTTCACGCCCGCAATCTTAAGTTTGTCTATTTTTATACATTATCCTCCATTTGAACTACAGTCCTGGAATTGGGGACGTCTCCCTTACTTTGACTGTATTTTTTAATTTAACTATCAATATATAATCATATATAATTTTTTAAAAACGTGTAAAAATTTAAACGTGGCAGTATTGATACGTGCCCCTCTTAGAGACCGTCCAAGTGCTCTGACTAAGCTATCCGTTATCATCAAATTACCTCGAAATTCTTATACGCTTGTTACCATTTATTTATGTTGTTAGCCTTTCTATACGGAGATGTTCAGTAATTTCCGCTTACGAAAGACAGTTCGTTAGAATTATCATTTGGCAAGAGAGAATGCTATTTATTGAATATTTTTACTATTTTTAAAGTGTTATTTCACACTTAGGAAAGATAAATACTATTTTTTGACACGTATAGAAATTTGAACGTAGCAGGATTTGAACCTGCGCCTCTTAGAAACCTCCTCTCTGACCTCTCTCCTCTCCTCTGACCAACTAAGGGTTACGTTCTCGTCAAGCTACGTCGAAATTCTTATACGCTTGTTATAACTTAAAATAAATATATTTCTTTCCTAAGTGTGTAATAACACTTTAAAAATAGTAAAACTATATTTATATCTGATCAAAATAATACTTTCAGCGATATGTACAATAGTCAATTTCAATTACAATGTGTGCAGGAGATCAGCCCGGGCCGGGAGCACGCGAGGCTCAACAAGACGACGGAAGCCCCTTGAAAGATCACATTCCGACACAGATTGTAGGTATGTTACTACAGTTAAGTAATAAGGTATCATACTCGTAGTAATATTATAGTAGTAAATAAAAATAATCGTAAAAAAAAATGTTAGTAAGTTTAGTAATCAAAAATCCTGGGCAGTACGTGAGGCATAGAGAAATCGTTGTCTACCGACAAGGATTTCTCTATTGATTTGATATAATTATTTATGTCAACTGTCAAACGAATGCCACCACAGTCTACCCGTGACGACGGACTACTGCAAAGTGTTTGAAACGTCGGGTTTCCAAAATTGTATAGAAAACAATATACGCGGCTAGCACGAGTAAAATAGTTAAAATGTGTAATAATTGCGAAAATCAAAGATCTTATTAAATGTATGTTTGTTTAACAAGCAAAGCTTTCACGCTAAAACTATTCGACCGATTATCATACAACAACTTTGTAGACATATTATTAGTCATATAGAAAGGACATATGAAAGTATGTATTAAATAAAATATATTTTGGAAAATATGATTGTTTGACAAAAAAAATAAACTTTAAAGCCTTAACATTAATGTCTTATTGGCTGTAGTTTTTCTGGACTTTGCATTTTTATTTTTATTTAAATTAGTATTCAGATAGTGTAAACGGCCGACGGGATTCTTCTGGTTTCAATATAATTATAAATATTTTATAGAATTAATTTATGAAAAGAATTATGAACACTACAATTTTACATTTTTTTTAATAAACACAATAAAATCAAACTTCTAGTCTACACGGTCATGCTTCGATTTTGCTGCAGTTTGTATCAAATCGCGTCATAAAAAAATCCGTGATCCAACAGGTATAAAAATTAGCGCGTAATGAGACCTTACAATCTAAAGGAAAAAACTTCGATAAGAGAAGACTTATATATATTTTAATGAAAAATAACTCTAAAAACTTTTATTTGTAGTTTATTAAAACTTAAGCTTGTCAAATTTATTCGCCGCGTAATTAACACTTGTAGTATATTTCCTGTATTACTTCCATAATTGTAGATCTTAAATTCTGAAATTTGTGTTTAATTGAGAACTTGGAGGACAAGTAAAGGCAGTAATGACTATTAGAAATTTACAATTGTACTTCATTTCTACAAAATGATTTAGTATGTTCTGAAATTGGTTTAGAACTCTCAATGAGAGAGTCCGACTTGCACTTGCCCGGTTTTCATTAATTGTAAATAAACTGTAGTTAACAGATCAATACACAATTTTTTTATATAGTTATATTTTTTTTATATAGTTTATAGTTTTTAAGATTAGCTGGTTCAACCACATAGACTTTTTTAATACTATATAATAAAAATAAATATAGATTGTCACATATAAATTGGCTGAAAGATAATGAACACTGGGCTCGCAGTATTCTTTGCTTTCTACAATAAATGTGGGACACAGCGAGAAGCTTGAAAATAATAAAAATTGTACATAGAACCCGCTATACAGTTGTGTTTATTGATGCTCCATGTACAGGTACCGAGACAGCGGCTACAACAGCGCCCGGCCGCGGCGAGGACGCCCCGTCGCGGCGCTCGGGCCGCGCACTCGCTCGCAGCCTCCCGCACCCGCTAGACCCTTTGGTAGGCTATTTATGCAAATTTCATAATATTAATTGAAATATTTTTTATTCAAAATTAGTAGTTACGAGTTTTATTTTTTGAACGTGAAACAATTTACCACCGGTTCACTAAAGTTACTGCCTTAGACCTTAAAAGAACCGGCGCAAGAAACTCAGCGATTCATGACTTTTTTTAAATCAAATGTTTACATCATATTATTGTAAGTGACAATGATATATTTGAAATAGCCCGGAGCGGGCATTTCATTCGCAAGGCGTGTCATCATTTACAAAATCAATTGTTGTATGGTCATTTGTATTGATAACATTAAAATTGTTCATTCAATACATAAATAAATATAATTGGCTAAATTATGTTTTATCTGTGCATCTTTATTTTTAAATATACTATTTTGACCCTTTAATTTAAATATGGTTGCCTTAAACTTGCACGAGTTCGAATTTGATGAAAAAACAATACGTGTTTTTATAACATCCACAATGTGCTATCAGGTCTGAAAAACAAGAACAGAATAAAGAAAAAATACCTTAAAGAGGATTTATTTTAAATTTGGATATTAAATTAGTTTCAATTTTGTTATTATATACTTTTAGTCATGATTTTGGCATACATAAACAATGAGATCATTTCCTTAATAATACGAATGTATAGAAGATATAATTTTCTCAATAAAACGAATGTTTAGAAGCAGAATAATTTGCAAATCGCTTAGAAGCTTGTAAAGCAATATATTTGAATTTAAATCCTAGGACCAAGAGAATACGAGACAGATGACCGTTCTCCGGTGAGGTATGAAAGGTACGGCAGAGATGCCTACGACGATGAACCAGGTAATTAGCATAACATAGTATGATTATTATTAGATATAAAATAATGTTTATTACTAAATATTATTAGCTTAGTCAATATTTTTTTCAAATTCAATGTTTTTATCTTAGTAGGTATTTTGACTACCATTGGAATAATTGCACTTATTTTTCTATAAGTGTAGTAGATCCATTTATATTTTAAAATTTATAACAATATTTTTATCAGCCTCACGTTGTATTCCGCACATTGTATATTAACCTAGTGTTAAGAAATTTCGTAGCCATAATAATACTTCGTTCCCAATTGGCCGTAGAAAACATTTAATATTTCATTTTCTCGAAAGGGGGATTGAAACCACCTGTTGCATTTACAGTTTCAGGTTCGACAGTAGTTCAATTAGTTCAACATCAAGTTAATATTACTATATTTATTTAACATTTTTAAACTATTATACCACACTTAACCACACGAAAACTAATATTTTTTTGTTGTCTTTGTGTCATAAAACAGAAGAGTTCCCCAAAATCTCACTACCATTACAAGATTTACAAGCAGCATTCAGAGAGTTGGAAGATTATCAAACAAAAAGTTACAAGCCCGAAACGCGAAGTAAATCACTACCGAGGCCGGCAAAAACTAAACCAGATTTTGGTCCACGGCGGGATTTTGACAATCAAAAATATTTCGAATTCGATGAAGGTCAAGAAATGTATGAAATGCACGACCTTCATGATGTGGATTATGAGAATTATAGAGAGCGGAAGGCGTTGGAGGAGCGGGACAGGACGCGGGAACACGAGCTGCTGCGCCGCGACCGCGGGTACGACCCGGAAGATGACGACTTTGAATTTGACATACCGAGGAGGGTTAAACCTGCTTACGACAGAAGGTAAGCTTATGTCATATAATTGTAGTGGACATAAGTTAATTATAAATAGTTATATATTATAATGTTGTGTTTACCTTAGTACTGATGGTGTCGTAAGAGGCGACTAAAGTACTTGTGGGAGAGTTCACGTCATGTGCAATGACAACACGCATGGGCAGAGTCGAACGGATTTTTACCACCCTCGGCATTTAAAACCGGCGTTAAGTAGTAGCTTTGGCCACTGCTTTTCGCATTGGCTAATGTCGGGCCCCAGTGCCAATCCAGTTTATAGGCCGGCAACGCACCTATAGGTCCTCTGGTGATATACGGGGCCATGGGCGGCGGTGATCACTTATCATTAGGTGACCAGTACGCTCGTTTGGCGGGTTGGTTTTTTCATAAAAAAAAATACGGATGCGACTTCGCCCGCTTTATTTCGCCTTTATTTATTTATTTATTAATTAGTATTACTTTTATATTCCAATAATATTATTGGCTAATTATATAAATTAATTATGTTCTAATAATTTTGTTGAACCCTTTTTTTAAATATTGATATAACTTTTTGTTTCTGAACCTATTATAACAAAACACTAAATGATAAGGAAAGTTTACTAAAATAAAATATTGAAACTACATCATATAAGTTAAGCCATTTTTGACATGATGATGACAAACGACGTACAAACGAATAGACAAGTAGATACACCGACAAACTAACAAAAATTTAAAAAATCTTTCTTATTTTTATAAATTTGTAAATGACCCCAACAAATAAAAACTAGTAGTCAAGGGTTTTGTCTGAATATATTTTTTAATAATTTTAAAGATCTTACTTCCTGCCTACTTGAGGCTTACGACTGTAAACGAGACAGTTGTGGGTTTGATGTGCACTCGAGGAAATGTAATTTTTTTTTCATTTCCTCGGTTTACAAACGCTGCGCGCGTTGAGTTCAGCCATTCAACATACAATACCTCTAATTTGGTGAGAGGTGAGGATCGGAGTGGAGTGTCTTAACACTGAGTTCCCAAGTTCCCTCTTTCTACCCTACCATCCGCGGGATACAGCATAAAGCCTATTTAAATTTTCCTAGTGACTAATATGATATCAAATTCATTAAAGTGGAAAGAGAAATAGTAGCTAAATCTTATTTCAACGTTCGTCCTGCGCGTGAATTATTTCCCATATACGTGTATTTTTTTAAGTTTACATACACTGTATCCCAAGCATTCAAAGCAGGCAGAGAAAATTTGAGGATATACACACAACACCGGACTCTACTGTATTACTAGAGAGAGAATATAAAATATTACATTTCTTCGAGTATGCATCGAACCGACAACCGTCGCGTTTACAGTTTATTTTTAATAAGGCAATCATAAAAATGCTTTGTTATATGCTTATAACATATAGATACAACCGCGGAAGATCAGAATACTATGAAAGAGACGTAGAGTACCGCAACGGACGACGCGCCAAGAGCGCCGCTTACGAGTATGAGAGGAGACCTGAGGACGACGACGAGAGGGGGGACAGGGGAGACAGGGGAGGGAGGAGGCTGAGACGGTTGTACACTGTGGAGGATACGGTGCGGCCACCGCATCGGTACTATGTATGTATTATATGAATACTAATTGACAATATAGTTATTCGAAATATTGATATTTTCTTGTGGTAACGTTTACAAATCGAAGAACGCTGACTGAGCGTTCAAAAAAACATGACTCATTGTCACGCTCTACCTTTCGCGAGTGTTGAACACTCGACGGCGACGGCGTAGAATAAACGATAGAAAGACACGTTCACATTGTTATTTGTAATGGATAATTATCTTTATAGTTTTAGAAAAAAAAATGAATTAACTAGTGCCAATAAAAATGAATTTATCGATTAAAAATAAATATTAAAAAAATATTTTTACTCGACACTTTCTTTGTTTACAAAATAATAATAATTTAGTGATACTATTTTAGTTAATTTCATAAAAGTATGCAATTTATCATCAATATTTTCTTATGACGTTGTCACGTAACAATATCCTTAACCGACTTTACAAAGTTTTTATATAATCATATGTGATTTTTAAATAAAAAAAAATGAGGAACGAAAGTGAAACGGAGTGTTTTAACTCTAGGTTCCCAAGTTCCCTCCATCTACCCTAAATAGATTAGTAGTACTAAATAAATTTAACTCTATTAGTTAATTATTGTTCCTTTTACTATTAATACGCGCTTATGTTCGGATAAGAGGTTCAGTTGATTGATCTTCGGATAAACGAGATGTAAACACTCGTTTATCGAGTACCCTCGCCGGGGGTTGGCTTGAGAAGCGAGCAGGGGGCGGAGCCCCCTAGTTAAATATATTTATGTCTTATATATTTTATATAATATACTTCTAGACGCCGTCTCCGGAGAGAGAAGGCTGGAGCGACGAGGCGCCTCCGTTGAGACGGGGAAGACCCTCAGGTAATATTTTTTTGTTACAAACACATCTATATTACATTTTATGATTCCCCATACATAATACTTGATAAAAAACCTACATTTATACTTGATACATACATAGCATCACGCTGTTTTCCACATGACATCTAGTGTTAAGACACTCCGTTCCGTTCCTCACTTTCCGCCAAATTTAAGGCATTGCGTGTTGATTGCCGAAACTCAACGCCGCAGTAATACTTGATAACAAATAAATTTACTTTTTCTTATATTTTTGTAGCTTTACCTATGTTTTATTTTAATGTTTTACACTCAATTCTCCCTTTTTCTCTGGAATTTATATATTGCGTGGTAAGTAGCGTAACTGAACCTGCATTCTAATCTATCACGTCTTCACGATCATGTACTACCCTACTACCCTATCCAACGATGGCGTATGTGTCCATACATAATGCAATTACATAATGGTGTTACCATTAGATCAGCCTCCAACAAAACGATTTTTCTATGTGAAATAATTATTTAATCAAATAGTATGGTAAACATTTTCAATAACATAATGCTATATTAATAATTTCCCTGCTTTTAGTGTAAAAAAACATATACTACTTAAAATATATTTTCGTTCATTTTCAGCGTGGGGCTCTCGCCAATCAGACATATATGCAATACAAGCACCATCAGCTAAAGAAGAAGTAAGTCTTGATTTGATTCTATTAAATTTATTATTAATTCATATTTTTGTCAAATTTTTTATTAAATTGGCATGAACATTTTTTAAAGTATACCATTACAATTAAAATAGTGTGACGAATACACAAATATGTGGATGTCGTATGTTTAGATATCATATCACATGTGTATGTTCCATTAGGACTGTGGATGTGTGATAACATCACAGATAGATCACATGTGAGCATATTAGGTCACATGTGAGAATATTTAATCACATGTGTGGACGTAAAATCACATGTGTGGATAGTAAATGAAATGATTAAATGTGTAAATGTTAGATTTTATTAATGGATGTTAGTTAGGTCTCATGTGTAAATATCCATCTGTAGATCACATCTGATCACTTGGGTTTGTCCCATTAAAATTGTGGATGTGAAATCACATACGTGGATGTTTCATGTATAGATGACTTATGTGTGGATGTTATATGTGTAGATGTTATATGTGTGGATATTATGTGTGTGGATGTTATATGTGTGGATGTTATATGTGTGGATGTTATATGTGTGGATGTTATATGTGTGGATATTATATGTGTGGATATTATATGTGTGGATGTTATATGTGTGAATGTCTGGCCAGTTGTTTAAATATTGGATCACATTTGTGGATATAACCTAGTTGTACCACAATAATTATTGATTAAAACATGTAATAATCTTAACGTTTTGTACATAAAATATGATGAGATATCAGTACTATAATACAATTGTGTAATCAGCAGACACTTGATTAAATAAAAGAGTGAGATAAATATAATACATAAACTAATTACGATTAAGAAGCACGTGTCATATTTACTTATTTTCTACTGACGCAGTTGATATTAATTGTTTATTAATGTGAAAATTAAAAAAAATAGATATATATTTCTTTTAGACCAAATACTCTGTAGAAAAAAAAGAAATATATTACTTTTCCGTCACTGAGTAACTAATAGATTGAGTCTTGATCACCTTACAAAACAAGAGAAAACTATGATTTATGATCGTAAAGTTCCTATCGAAATGAGAAAAATAGGATTTTACGATTTGTCTTCAAAACCGTAGGCAATAAACACTACTACACTACTACTACTCATAATTTTAGTACATTTCGCTGTTAATATAAAAAATGAATGTGGCGCAGGGGCATCGCTGCGGTACAGTCACACGCTGCCTGTAATCGACTTGTGGGCTCGATCCCCACTCCAAGAAGTGAAATATTTAATATTTTCAAACTAAATATCTAACAAGGTAAACCGTGGCGATGAGTTTCGTCACTCAACACGCAATGCTTCAAATTTGGCGGAAAATAGGGAACCAAACGAAGTGTCTTGAACCCTAGGTTCCCAAAATTCCCTCTGTCTACCCAGCCAAATTTGCGGGATAAAGTGTAAAGCTAATGTAAACGTAATAAAATATAATTGAACCGGGTCGGACCACTGCACCACGTCTGTTTAACAATATCATATATGTATATTTGTCTACATTTTTTTTCAGGAGCTATAAAATATAGCGTCACTTATATTTTAATTGTAATGTACTTGAATTTATTGAACAGTCCAAGTTACATCAAAATATGTTCAGTAATTTTTGAAATATATTTATATCTATTAACGAATTTCTCATGAGATTATATGTTATACAATAGGTGTCTCTTTTGTATATATAATAGTAAACTAACGTTACCTCTACGCTATTGACAGATAAGTTAGTTAATTTCTTTTAAATTACTGTTTAGACAAAAAAATATTCAATACTTTTATTTATTTCAGATAAAGCCAGTACCAATATGGCTCTGCGTGTTCCTTGTAGCCTCTTACATCGTAGCGGGGACATTTCTCTTCAAGCAGTGGGAAGGCTGGGCTTATTTGGATGCGGCTTACTTCTGCTTTATAACGCTTACTACTATAGGATTCGGAGATTTTGTACCAGCTCAGGTTAGACAAGGATAAAATATTATTCCGTAAAGTATTTATTATTGTTTTATTTAATTTAGAATTTATGATTAAACATGACGTTGTTAAGTTTCCCAGCTCTATAAATAATGTTTTTATATAAATTGACTAGGACCAATTTGTCTACCAATTTATCAAAGAGAGAGAGAGAGAGAGACAGGTAGACAAAGGTAGAAAGAGATAGGATGTGGTTTATTTTTTTCTATCACAAACCCCCCATAGTAGTCCCCTTTTGCGAAGCCCACCCAACACGCCATGTCCGGAAAGTTGAGAACTGTAGGACGGAGCTATGTGGAATGTAAGAGGAGTGATGGAAAAAATTGTTTGATGTGATCGATGACAAAAATCTGGATGATGCAAAATGTGATTGAGATCAAGTGGCAAATACACAACTGATCTACCAAAAAGCAAACAAGGGAGTTAATGTGTAGGTGTGTTAATGTTCTCTCGAGCCCCGGCTTCTAACTTTAAAGGTAAAAGTTTGGTTAGTTGCCGGTATTCTCAGTTCCATTAGGGAAACTCAAGGAGTTTTTGAAAAACTAACAATATATGTTGTTTAAAAGTCCAAAAATGCGAGAAGCAGTTACTAGGGAGAGTAGGCCAGTATGGTGACAATATAATGCATGAGGATAGAAAGCTTATATTAGAAATTTGGAATTTGTGTGTAGCAAACACGATGATGGCCCTTGTATTTGAACTTGTGTACATGGAAGCTAACGGAAGGGAAAAGTATGATTAATCTATACCTAGTGGATAGTAGCAGTGTATACGAAGCTAAGTTATAGATAAGTCAGTATTGAGGGGGCTGAACTGGAAATGGAACATTATATTGTCGTAGTTAGAATAAGGCGTCATTTTGCAGGTTTTGAGCAGCCGCGCAAGGGGTCAAAATTTAGCGTCGAATTATCATATAAAAATTTGTAAACTTCGAGGTCTACTGATCATAGAGGAGTGTCAAGAAAGAATTTCCAAGAAGCTAGACAGCTGTGAATCTGTAAATGAAAATATTGAATTTTGCTGAAAACCTCAGGAGTTGTATGAAAGAAGCAGCGACAGAGATATTTGGTAAAAGGAAAAAGGCAAAACCAAAAAGGCAAAATCTAGTATATAATAATATAACAGTAAATAGGTGCGACAAATGGTGGTATGATGAAGTAAAAGATGCTGTAGAAATAAATAAGAAAGCAAGGCACTATTATGAAGCCTCAGGTAAGGATAAAAGTATGAGAGAATATAATAGGGAAAGGATTTAAAAAGTGCTTTCGAAACACGGTGAAATTTTAACAACCACAGGTTTTTCCGCGATGGACGGAATATACAGGTTGTAAGAAACAGATTATGGGAGATACTGCCTCGGTACAATGTGAGCGGATCCTTGCAAGCAATAAAGTCTCTTATATAGAGATCACTTAGTCTGTGTACGAGTAGGAACTAGCAAGTCACCTTAGTTTGACATCCAATCGGGGGTTAAAGAAGGTTGCGTCTGTCAAGTGACAGGATAAGGAAGTGAAATTAGGTGACTTGAATGTAAATTACTTGCTGTAAACAGATGATACAGTGCTCACTGAATCATCAGAAAGTCAGTTGCAGGCATTTCTTACTATTCTGAAAGAAGGATGTGAAATTTATGGTCTATGCTTGACTGTGAATAAGACGAAGGTTCTGATATTTGAAAGAAATAAAGAAAGATAAGAATGAAAGATCAGCATTAACGATCAATCAATAAAATAAGTGACTGAAGTAAGGTATATCTGGGAACTATGTTTAGTAGAGACGGAAGATACGAAATGACATAATCTGTAATGTTTCCCACGCACCATAAAATTTTTGAGACATTGCACGGTGACTGACGGAACTAAAAACCACGCTTTGTTTGCCCAAAGCGGTTACATAAAAATAATTTAAATACAGTAGTATCCCCGAGTGAGATTTCGATGGCGCAGTGGGACAACTTCCGACATATAACTGCTGTATAGAAGTTATATGTCGGACGTTGTCCCACTGCGCCACGATGGTCTCTATTTAGTATCTAAAATATTTATAACCCCTTTTCAATATTTGTTCCAGTCAAGAGTGTCTTAATACTAGGTTCCCATGTTTCCTCTGCCCTGTTATGTACAGAATACATCGTGAACTTATAAAAAAACTTCCAACTTCCAACAACTAGAAAAAGGATTAATCATTCAAAAACATCTTTTCCCCTATTCCAGGGTCAATACGGAGACGCAGCAGACGCCGTGCACTCTATAGCTCTCTGTTCTCTCTACTTGTTGTTCGGTATCGCGCTCCTCGCGATGTCCTTCAACCTCGTACAGGAGGAGGTCCGGGCTAATGTCGCTGCTATTGCCACGAGACTTGGGATTATAAAAGCTAGGGATACTGAAGAATATTAAATTAATAAAATAATAATAAATTTTATATGTTTTTACTAAATTCAATAATAGTTGTTTTACTTGTTTATGTGTTCGTTTTATTTTATGTTAGTTTAGATTATTATATCAAAAAAATATTTTTTCAATTAGACTATTACAATCATTTACTTGACAATTTACAACAAGTAACATAGAAATGTCTGTAGTGTCAGTCCTACAGGAAGCTAATAGACGATGATGCTGGTGGTGTAGTTTATACGACGACGTGGCTGCACGTCCATTCCTGAGTAGTAAGCAAGACAGTAGGGAATATGCAATAATAATTGATATATAATTCGGGAACAGAAGTGTTTTATTGGGAACGAAGTGTCTTAACACTAGGTTCTCAGGTTTCCATGCCTGCATGTACTCTACCCTGCTAAAAAAAATAAAAACATATATATTAAGGTTAATATGGTTATGTTTGAGCGTGGTGAGTGTGATTAACATTCAACATTACTTTCATAGAACTGGCTTCGCTCTGGTGCTGGTATGGTCATAACTAAGAATTGTATACGTCTCATAACAAACACCTAACTCTGACTGCAGGTACAGTAGATTATAGAAAAAAAGACTACCTTGTTGCCTTATAAATGACATTTTGTGGCAAGTGGCGAAATTCAACGCCACGTTATGTCTCTTTTTCCTCCGACCTAATAAGAGGGGTGGTAGAATTTGACTTGTCTTCCTGTCTGTCTGTCTATCTGTCGGCGTGATTGTCTAACTGTCTGTAGTATAAAGAATGAACCGATTTGTGTTCAGGTTTTTTAACGAAAGCCTTGTTCACTGCAGTGATTCTTATCTATACTTTATGAAACAGCTTAAGAGCTACAAGCATTTTATCGAGATGGTGCAGTGATTTTTTTAAACTGTAAATTCGTAAAATATGTGAGTTTAATATTAA
>DWMZ01003097.1:0-13188 GCA_018249855.1 Eueides tales michaeli | reverse complement strand
CGACTGATGGCAGCTATTAATTAAAAAAAAAAAAAAAAAAAAAAAGATTCTGCAGAACACATTTGTAACTGGTTTGCAAACCAGTTACAAATGTGTTCTGCCTATTTTAGAGGTTTAATTCGGTTTTGGGTGAAGAACCTATAACTGTAATTGTTTATATATTAACATATAACTAGGAAGCTTCGTCCTTTGTTCACTTCAACTGCCACACTCCTTCACTTCAAGTAAACACAAAAAGCGCGGCCTTAAATTACGTCACTCACACACACACACACACACACATATCCATCAATGTGTGGATAATCAACAGAATGTCTTTGTAGACTGCCCGTCCCATTGCCACGTGCGAAATAAAATACAGAATTAATGAACAAATATAATGCTTTTACACTATTTCGATTAAATTTTATTTCTTTTACTAAAACTTACAAAAATGTTGAATTTAATAAAAAAAAAAACAATTGATTTTCTTTACTCTCAAACTACACAATAGAGATTTTGATAGAAAGAACTAAACCGAATACAAGATTTTTGTGTAGGTTCTTTAGTGGTGAGAATGTAAACTACGAGGAAAATATTTTCCTTTCGTACCTTTTGCACAAAAATACAAAGGGCGTAGTTATCAAGGCCCTATTGTTAAAATAATAAATGTAAAGCGGTTATAAGTTATATTATAAAATAGGATTTTTTAATAAATCCGTAGATCCGTGCATAATTTAAAATAAATAAATAATTTAATGTTATAAATGTTCCTAAAATGTTTAAAAATATTTCTTTTGTTTAGGTATCAGCACATATCGCAAGCACGCACGCACGCACGCACGCACGCACGCACGCAGGCACGCACGCACGCACGCACACACACACACACACACACACTCACAAATACTTAGAATATTTGTTCTAGACCTCAATATTTGTTCTAAGCGAGCAGTACTCGACGTTGTGAATAAATAATATATTGTTATTTTTTTTATAGCTTCACGCTTTATCCCGCACAAGGCAGAGGAAACCCGGGAACCTAGTGTTAAGACACTCCGTTCCACTTCCGTTCCCCACTTTCCGCCGAATTTGAGGCATTGCGTGTGGAGTGGCGGAACTCAACGCCGCGCTTTTGCCTTACGCCAGAGCGAAGAAATGAAACATTAAATATTTTAAATTGAAAATATTAAATATTTCATTTTCTCGACTGGGGATCGAACCCAGAACCTGTTGGTTACAGCCACACTTTTATGCCGCTGCGCCACGACAGGCCTCGTTGTTAATGTTTTGTCTTTCTGTTACAGAAAAGAAAAGTTTTTATGTTTAGTATAGACGACAGATGTCGTCGATTTGTACTGTCTTTCAAAATATACAACCTAAATATAGGGAATTAAATTTGTATAAATCACAAGTATTGTTTATATTTAATTCCCACTATTTTTTAGATAAAGGTTTAGATAAAGGTGTTTGCTACGAGCATGATGATCGAACGTTATGATTTATTTAAGAAAATCCAAAATATAAATTATTTGTTAAATTTGTTTAAAAATATAAAAAGGGAAAGTTTTGTTTCTTTTTTTGAATTTAAAGTGTCAAGTAAAAGTCACAAACATTTGACTCCGCTCACTTTAACGGAATTTAATATCTAATGAATGGGGCCTATTATTATAAAATAAACAGAGCACGTTACTCTATACCTAAGTCATCGTTTAAAAATGAGTCCTACCAAGATATATTGAAAAGTTTTCTTACAAATATTGCGCGGAAGGATCACGTAGATGCTATTTGTTTTAGACCGGTATGTGAGGGGTCGGGTATCGCACGCCGGCATGTGATGCCTTCATAAAGTGAAAATAATAGCTTACAAAGTTTCGGTCAAGTTTATCTAAAGTGAGCAATAAGTAACATCGCTGTTCAAATTTACTTTACATATAAAGCATTTCTTAATATAAACCATCAAACACAAATGGAAATACAAAATATGTTTCAGGTAATATTTTTCAAACTACAAAAGAGGAATTGCACAAACATTTTATTTACACCTTTAGGAGTAACAAAATATAAGTAACTCGTATATAAGAATGAAGCAACTCATATTTCTCAGGAACACGAGTATATTCCTTTACTGAGATGGAAATCTAAAAGGATGGTTCCATAATACAGAGGCACTCTGCAGCAGTGAAATTCATGATGTATCCTGAATTCACTACATAATACTATCTGTCTTAGGAGTTTATGCTTAGCGTGGATATATTACATCTGGTCTAGTTTTATGTCACAAATTCTTTTTGTAGTTCTCTCTGGGTACATTTGTGGAAAGTAAAATTTTAAGAATAGCGTACAGCATAATAGTATTGACTTGGTTAGGCTTTTACTTTGTATGCACAAAACGGATAGAATTATAGAAATACTTTAAATTTATTTTTAGATTATTTTTAGATTTTTCTATGGGTTAAGTACGTAAAAGTACTCTCGCGTTGTGTTTCCCATAATAGAAAATCCTTTATCGTTTTATCATAAATGTCATGAATGCTACTGTTACTTGAGGCCATTGTGACGCAGTCTCAGAGCATCTGACAAAAGTTTTGAATTCGTAAAAAGACAAAAGTATTGAATTCGGAATGAAAGCAGTGAACAAAGTATTTTAACGTGAAGCTAACAACTTTTCATTATAGAAATGTACATTAAATTTAATAGAATATATAAATATTAAAATATGAATAGTAAAACTATTTTGTCATATTTTCTATTGCTTGTTGATCTGATATGTGTTTAACAAAGCCGTCTCAAGTGATACAAACATATTTGCTATAGACTTTTAAACTTTAGAAGTTTAAAAGACTATAGCAAATATGTTTGTGTCACTTGAGAGACTGTAAAAAAACATGACATTAGTGATATTAAATATAATTATATTTAACACAATAAATATTTGAAGTAAATGTAACTTTGGGCCGTCGTTGCGTAACAGCACGACGTCCGAATATAGATGAGCCTTTTCCTCGATAGGATAACAAAGTGCAAGGTGGAGAAAATGGGAAAACAACGTGAAACTAAAAAGAGAAGTGTTACTGAAATATTATTATTATCCTCAAAAGTCATTAATTTAATGACAGTAAATATTTAGATTTGTTGTCGCGCAAAGTAGAAATATAGAAATAATATTAACATCTGCCTCAATATAGTGTAAATATGAATATTATTGAACAAATGAAACTCTTTGATGGAACAAGAGTACCATTTGTTATTAAAGCGGTTTCGGATTTATTTTCCTAACAATTAAAAATAATACAATAATTTCTTTGTTATTATTTTTCGTTTTTAGATTCTTGCTGTATCGCGTATTTACTATGAGAAACCTAGTGCAGAGAGATCCTAGTGCTAAGACACCTCGTACCCATTAGGATACTTCCATTTCTTACGTGTTGCGTGCATCATTGCGTGTTAAGTAGTGGAACGCAACGCCGAGCTCTGCTTCGTTACTAGAACGAGAAAATGAAAATATAAAATATGTCATTACCCAATCGTACCCACAACCGTCACGCTCACTAACGTAATTTGTTTATTACTTTAGCAGAAAAGAAATAACACTCAAGAACAGACAAATTTAACGGATTTTTTAAACGGAAATAAGAAATTGGCTGATTTCAGAAACGTACGTACAGAGCATATGACAGAAAAAGTGATGTATGTAACCAACAAGCTCAGCCGACGGCGGGTGCGGAAATGTTGACATTGCAAGTTGACTCGCGGAAATAACGTTCCACTCCCTTTATAACCATTGAATGCGTCCTGGCTGGATGATATAAATAAATAGATATTATTTTTATTTTATCTATCACTAGAAGTAAAATATAGTAGAAGTTATGTGGCATGTAATTTACCCAACAATATGTAAATGAATTTATAGTAACAGCTAACAAACGTTTATCTCTCATATAGGCTATAAATGATCGAAATTGAACACAGGAACTGGCGGTACTGATTACCTTAGTCGCAATAATAGTTGCGGTTAGGGTGCAGTTAAGTTAAAGCCTACGCCACCAATTAAAGTCCTATTAGATACACTATCGAATTAAATGTATGCTAGTAATTGCTTTATGTATAGCACTAAATAATTGGCTGACTTTTGCTGATTTAAGGAAATGCTAAAGGTCTCTAGGACGTAGTTATCACGTCCTAGAGAGACAGATAGTAATTTTATTCCACTCGGTAATTATTATATAATATCATTTTTATGAATTCTGTAGTATTGAATTAATTTATTACGTCAAGTCCTGGAATAGGTTCTTTTTTCAAGACGTACACACACATATGTATATACGAGTAGTTTATATAGTAAGAAACGCTGAGGAAATATTTTCATGGGAACGGATAACACTAGGTTTCCAGGTTCACTCTCCCTCCCTGCTTACTGAAAAGTTTATCATCTAAATAAACGAATTTTTTCACTATATAACATTAGTTGGATATTTGGAAATGATCCCTACATAATAGTGTTCAGTTATTGATGTATCAAGTTGAACTGTATAAGGTAAATCTCTTATACCTTTTAGTTAATATTCTATAATAAATTGGGTCTGAGGCCTGTCGTGGCGCAGGGGCACCACTGTTTGACTGAAACCGTGACATGTCGTGGGTTCGATCCTCACTCGAAGAAATGAAATATTTGATATTTTCATTTTCCTATGGTGTGGTATCGAGTCAAAGAGCAGAATTGAGTTCCGCCACTCAACATGCAATAATTCCGGAATCCGGTATAAAGTTGGAAACGTGTTGTAAAGGAAATGGAGTGTATTGACACTAGGTTGCGAGGTTTCCTCTGCCTACCCTGATTTGTGCAGAATACAGCTTGAAGCCAAAGAACGTAAAATTTCCAATCATTTAGGATTTCCACATTGCGACGTAGACTTTAAATTTACTTTTACTTTAAGAATTTAGTTAAAATACTTATATTTGCTTTTATTATACAAAATGTTTTCTTTTATATTAATAAGTCTATTTACTAGAATGAAAACTTTTAGCTGTTAAAATATATATTTAGCTTTGGTCTAATAACGTACCGCGTCATACATTTCACACCTTCTTATACGACGAGGATATTTATCATTATATTTATAACAATTCAATTAGGTATTTCATAGGCAGGACCTTTGTATATCGTATGTTAATTTTAAGTAAACTATCCCTTACGTATCAGTAGCAACTTACATCACAAAATTTTTATACGGTAAACTTCTGAGAGCTTTCAATTCTTTCATATAACGTCTGTATATAATAAGAGTCCATATACACACAGTAGCAACGATCCTATACGACTTTATTAGAAAGTCATACTTCTATAAAGAAGGACTTGTATAGAAGTAATCTAAATATAAACAAATCTCACATATACATTGACTAAGCTAAAAAGAACTGCCAAGATGATTGTAAATAATTGTGGAACTAACAATAGTGACATTTAAACATGTATTAATAATTCAAATGTACCTACTATAAGTAGGTCTACTAAAGTAAATAAATACTGATAATACCGCGACTGGTTGTGCAATGCTTTGCATCCTCCCGAACATTATTAGGAAGCCCTTGTTAAAATTAATCATGATCACTCTGAATATAATCTGTAATAGATAGACAATCAAGCCGCCCGTGGCTTCCAGATTTCATATTCAATTAGCAAGTATGAAATAATTACATCGGTATATTAAGTTGAGTGCTTAGATATTTCGCTTTCATTTATACACTTCATCGTTTAAAATGAATTAAAACCTCACTACTTCGACTATATAATATTTTATATGTTTAAAATGAACAAAAAGTGTAAATTAAAACACACTTTCCTAAAATTATGTTAGCGGGACTTCTGTGAAAATCAGGTTATTTATATATTTCTATTGAGTTGATCATGTCTTTTTCATTCACGCTGTAGCATATCACACCTAAACATAACAGGGTACGAACGAAAATTTGAATGCAATGGGATTACACCCTGAATTCCGAATGGTTTGCGATATCCTGGCGATGTTTAAAGTAGATTTTTTAATTTGGAGCCGCCCTTATTTTTCATCGTTTGCGTTCTGATCAAATTAAGATTTAATCTAGATTAGTAGGCGTAGTTATTCTAAATTTGTTATTCGAAGAGCAATTGCTTATTATTAGCAAAGTAAATAAATATTTCACTATATTCATTTGAAATATATTAAGGTTTTCCTGTTCTAGGAAAGCAATACTCTACGTTTTGATCTATTTGAATCAGAAAAACGTCTATATTTTATACTTTTTGTACGAAGACAAAATAATTGTCGTCAAATATACTTAGACACTCTCCATCTACTTCAAAAATGTCATACTACAGCAATACTTATAATACTTATAATAATTACTTTATAATATAAAAGCAAAATTACAATACTAAGAAGGTTGATTTTAAAAACAGACTAGAAAAGTAAATAAAACAAAATATTCTTGAAAATGATAAAAACCAACAAACGTTGAAGCAAAATCGTCTACTAAATAAAAATAAAGGTCCGACAGTTACACTGTACAACTATACTAGCTGAAGTTATTTTACGCTGTGTACTGAGAAGTTCACTGGGAATTTTTAAAGCTAAGTGTCAAACGAACCTAGATTTTAGACAAAAGGCAGATACGCTAATAAATACTTTGAGAACGAAAACAAAATACTTTTTTAGTATTTTTAGGATAAATGTTCTAAAGAATAAAACATTAGGCCACCTTGTGTTATAAATTGATGTAGGTATACTTAACATAAATAACTAATAATAAGTAGTCGTTACACAATAAGAGCTATATATAATAGCTCCAATGTATATGAAAACTATATTATGTGTGGTATGTTATAAACGTGTAAATTATTTTTAAGCTAAGAATAAACATCTTACTGACACAACCTTCAAAGGTCTTTAAAAAAGTTTTACATACAAATTATAATACTCACAGTTGTACAGTACATAACACATATTTAGATAATTTCGTAAAATTCACTAAAGAAAAACAGAAAAAAAATCACTAAAGAAAAACAGAAAAAAAACAGATCGTACGAGTACAGACGTGGCGTCTTTGTTTTATTATTTTAAGGGATCCAAGATTGTTATAGGTACGCTAAACTGTCAAGTGTGTGAGGAAAAATCGCAGAGTACATCCAGTATTATATAACAATATTCTCTTAAATTTCAAATAATATAAATTATGCACTTGCATTCTTCAGAATAAAGTGCTTTTAATGAAGATAAGACGCCGAGCGAGAGCAATATCGATGTTTGCATTCCTGTAATATGCCTTAATAATAAAGGAAGCTTGCGAAATACCTTAAGAAGCTTCTACTTTGTATTATTTTTATCACATTTGACTATTTATTTATTATTAAGATATTAACAGCATCCTATTCATTCCAAACAAATATAATCTTACTCCTAGAATAAAGATTAAATACAAAAGGTAAAACATAAATTAAATAATATGTATACCTATTAATTCTGATTGATGTAAAACAATGTTTGAATTAAATTAGTTCTATTTCATGGACTTTTTGCTTTTGGCTGCAAAGGAAATTGTTCGCTCAGAAAAGCGTTCTCATGTCTAGACGCTATCGGATGTTTCAAATAGATAGGATCACCTAATACATTCGTAAACACATTTGTTTTGAATAAAAGTCCAATAATGGAATGTATTTGCGAATATTGTAGCTATAATTTTGAAGGTAAAGGGTTTTATATTACTTACCTCAGACACGTAATATTTTATGAATTAATTCGTAATTTACAATATTTTACATTTTTCTTTGTTATTATTATATACTCAAAATGTATCCAAATTACGTAAACAGAATCTTATATATTTATTTTAAAGTAGTACAAAGATACCATAATGCATCAAGCATGTTGTGCCATCGGTATATCTATATAATATAGTAGTAAGTAAGTAAATGAATACATACTTTTCAATTAACAATTGAAATAAACCATAAATAATAAAATCTTATATTAGGGTCTAGAGAAACGAAAGTATCTAATATCAGTACATCTCTTTGCATTCATCGTAAAGATGGATAATTAACTCTATCCTACTAATGCCTCCAATACACAACACTTTGTATATATTTCAAATTGCATTATATTCTCATATGGACAAAAATATAAAATACTATAGACATGTAATCAATTGTACTCTACGTGTAAGGGATACTTTAAAAGAATTATTTCCGAATGTGAAGCAGATGCGAAACCATTTATTTTGTCATTACTTTTTGCTATTTTAATCACCATCTCTAAGGGATGTGGCATATCGATTGACCTACTTATACCATTATCGCCCCTTTTACGTCTCTTCACAACTCTGTTCTTGCTATCTTATCACCGGATTGTACTTTTTTGTCAAAAGTTTAAGTGCGCTTAGAAACTTAGATATTTATACTATTTTACCGCTGAAAACTATTTTGTTATTTTGCTAAAAAATTGATGCCGAAGTTTGTTAGGTATCACAGCATAGGTCATAAATTATAATTTCGATTATTGTAATCAATCTAGAAATTAAATGATTATAAAGTGTATATTTAATTAATTTAATTATGATCTGCCTATCTACTTTTTAAAAATATTTGAATATATATTACGAGTATTTTTTAAAATATTTTAGTCTTTACTAATTATTGTTTAGATACTTTTATTACTTTTGGTGAAGCCGTTGGTGATTTTTTAGATGTATGTTATTTTTTTATGCACAGTATATACTTAACTATATTTGATATTTCAAACAGAGCATTTAATTAATCTCTTTCCTAACGTTAAGCAGGTTCAGTTATGATGAATAACATAATATTTTTTTGGTTCATTACACGATGTAGAGTTATTTAAGTATATCATACAAATATATAGGATATATATTGAAATATACCCTATATTTTACTTACTTTTTAGTGGCCGTCCACAATTTTATCTGCATTAATTTTATGACCCTTGCCATGCTTACCTTCTACTTACCCCCTGCTGTGATGGAAACTTGCAGTAAGTTGCACTTGCTACACAAAAACAAGTCACTTTGTATTAAGTTGCAACTTTTACTCGAAACGATGGACTCGATTTCAATTAATTAAATTTTCAACAATTTTATAATAATTTTTAAACGAAGGAAAAATAAATCAATGAAAAAAATTATCAGGGATTTATATTCTATTAGTGTTTTAACATTACATCTCCTTACACTATTACTTCGCAAATATATTTAATGTGAAGATTTTGATTTTTATTGCTATATTATAATGGGTATAGATTTAAATCTATACGTTCAAGTTAACTAGAAGATTTAACTTAAAGCCCGTTAGCGCGCTAAGTCAATTTGGATTAATCTCTAAAAGAACATCGACCGATTGCCATACAAGTTTTATCAACATAATATATACAAATTTTATACATTATTTAATTTCTTCCTGTAGAAGTCCAACCTTCAACCTATTGCGTTTACAGTCACGCTTTTGTCCCTGTGCCACGATTGGTAATATTGGTATACATACTTTTCCTTAAAAGATATTAAAAGAATTAATTATATTTTTTCGTTTTATTGTACCTACTTAAATATTCTTTTTCCATTAGTTTTATAAAAAAACTTCTATTATATATGCATTGCTCAGCGTTGGTCTTTTATCTCTGTTATTTGACGTCGATTTTAATCACAGCGAAGCTATTACGAGTCTAGCTTCTAACAGTAGGAACAGGAGTCCATTAATTATCTCGTGACACTCGCGCTTAATGCCAAGGCGAATAAAAAACTCTATATATATAAAACACTTGTGTGTCTGGAAGCAATATAATTTTGCAAAAAGCTAAAAACCTTACATTACAATTTTAATTGAATCAGAAGTGACCAAACAAATATAAATATATTATGTAAGTGTTTAAATTGTCTTTGATACCTTAACAATGTTTGCTTATTTAAAGGATAAGGCATATCTTACAGTTGGTTAAAATAAGACATTCTATGCAAAACGTTTCTATTTGACAAAAAACTTTTCGAATTCATAGTAAATTTTAAAACATTTCATTATATATGCCTATTTAGGTCTTAATCAACAATTTTTTCGTATATTATTTATCATATATGAGGCCTGTCGTGATGCAGAGGAAAAAGCGTGCGACCGGAAATGCGAGCGAGCGGTTGTGAGTTCTGTTCCTTGAGGAAATTAAATATTTTATATTTCCGTTTCTTCGATCTGGTAACAAGGCAAAGCGCGGCTGAAAAAAATATGATTAATCAATATCTTGGTTATTAGTACTCACTCACTTCGCTCTATATCCCGGACATGGCATGGGTAGGCAGCGGAAACTTAGGAACCTAGTGTTAAGACGCTCCGTAACAGAGCAAAGAAGTGAAAACAATAAATATTCAAAAAAATATTAAATATTTGATTACCTCGACGGGGGAGTACTTAGTAAACAACAAAAAAGAATAATTTCTTTAAAAAAATATGTAATGACAATAGGAGCCTGTTAAACACTCAATAATCTATTGCGAAGATGTATCTTCGACACGTATTCGTTGCCGGCGGACGCACAAGTAACTATGAAACCAGTCAAACACCTCAGGAGATACATTAAAGGAAACAAGAATGGCAAGCAGAATATCATGGTCCACTGTATTTAAAGCGTTGCTGAAATCCAGCAACACCATCACAGTGACCATACGATCATCCATATCTTTTCTAATAACGTCTGTTATTTTAACCAGTGCAGTTGTCGTATTATGACCGTGACGGAAACGAGATAGGAAAGGATTTAATAAATTTTGTTTCTCCAGGAATATACTTAATTTTTGATAAATAAGGCGTTCCAACACTTTAGTTAAAATAGGAAATATAGATATTGGACGGTATTCAGAGAAAGAAGAAGGGTTGAGCTTTTTAGGTATGGGAGCATCTTTCCAGGAAGAGGTATACTTGAAGGAGTTAATAGAGGTATTTAAAATGGACGTAATGACGGCAGCTAAGGTATCGATTATAGTAACAGTCATTTTACGACAGATCCAATGATCCAAGACGGATCCAACAGATTTAGATTTTATGGCCATAATATTTCTCTTTACGTCACTTATGGAGAATTGACTAAATGTAAAACTAGGAAAATCAGGAGCAGGAGAAGAAAGAAGGTGATTTAAAGTGTTTGATTTATTTGTACTATTAATAGTAGCCGAAATGAAAAAGTGCTTATTTAGTAGATTTAATTTTTTGTTATCTGGAATAATACTTTGTTTAGACTTCCCCACTACAAGATATTTAAGAAAATTCCAGACCTTTTCAGAGTCTTTCTCTTCGATAACTGATTTGTGGATGTGATGATGTTGACGTCGTTGACTTTCTCTACAAATTCTTTTGCAATGATTACGGACTTCTATGTTTTTTTTTATTTATATCATTTGGATTGGATACAAATTTGGATTTAAATAAATGTTTTTTTGCTTGTAGTTTTTTTATATCCACTGTAAGCCATGGAACTGAAAAATGATTTATTCGGACGGGTTGAACATGTGCGTACCTATCATATAATTGAATTAAAAGAAAGGTAAATAACGATATTTGTTCGTCAACTGTTTGTTCATTAAAAATTACCGACCAGTCAATATTATTGGCATCTTGTTGCAATCGTTCAAAATCTATACCACTAAAAACGTCGCAGTAATATTCTTGATTTATATTATATTAAAACAGTAAAAAAGTCGTGTCTGTACATTGAATCTATTTAAAAAAAAATGATGCTACATCATTTTTCTTTAAATAGAATAAAAATAGGAACTCAAAATAAGTAATAGAATAAGAATCTACAATTACAAGAATTTTTTTTTGTCTGTCTGTCTGTTTGTATCAACACATCTTTTAAGTTACTGGACTGAGTTCAACGATTTTTTTTTTGTTGTATAGCTATTTGGTCTGGGCAGGATTTAGGCTATATTTAATTTCGAATACTTCCACACCAAGAACAGCATTGGCCCAGATTAACTATAAGAGATAATTAAATACCTCCATAACAAAAGTTGTAGAGGGTGATGAGCATTTTACAATTGTATATTAAAATTAAAGATCTGTAACATGTGATGAACGACCTTAACAATCCAGCTAAAGTATAAGAAATATTGAGATGCTGTCTTAATAAAAATTGAGTGTGGTTGTGTCAGAGAAAAGGTATGTGTTATTCGTTAATACGTTTATGTAATCGCTTATACTTTTTTAAATCTTTATGAAGAATATAAAAAATATTAAAAAAATAATAATAAAAAAGCCTTAGCTAAACTTCTTTAATATGATAGGTAATTTCAATATTTTATACTGTGTTAAAACACTAAAACAGGGGTTTAAATTAAACAATTTTAAATCGCTCTATTGCGTAGATATTTTTAAACTTTTTCAATTAATTCGAAATAATCCGGTTAAGTTTGTTTCATTTAAAGTAAACGATTAATAAATCGCGAAAATGAAATATATTTTAAAATAATCTATACAGAAGAGCTACAGGTGCGTTGCCTGTCTTTAAGTTGGATGGGCACCAGTACCCGCCATTATCCAATGCGAAACACAGTGGCCAAAGCCACTACTTAACGCCGATTTTAAATGGCGGAGGTGGTAATAATCCGGTTGAGTCTGCTCATGCGTATTGCCATTGCTGAAAACTGGATCTTCCACACGTAATTTAGTCGCCTCTTACGATACTATCAGTACCAGGGTGATCCTATTCTAAGCCGAAATCACACGGTGAAAAAGCCCTAAGTATCGAAGGACAGCTGTTTTTCCTATATGCTCCAGTAGACACTGGAAAGACCTATACGATAAAGGCATTTCTAGCTGAATTGAAACAACAAAAGAAAATTGCTCTTGCAGTGGCATCTTCAGGTATTGTTGCCAGACCTGACAGAAAAACGGCACATACAATGTTTTAAATTCCAATCGATTTGGACAGGCCAGAAACATCAACATGTTATGTTACACGAAATTGTGACTAAGCAAAATAGTTTCAGGATTGTCATACAATAAAGCAACAATCCTGAAACTATTTTAATAGTAGCTTATTTTGTCAATGCTAAACGATTTTTTTTATGTAAAAGTTTATTTGTCTAAACCGAAACTCTATTGAAAAGTCTGTCTATTTGTCGAACTTCGAAAAACACAACACATTCCAGAACGGGGCATGGCACTGTATTTTGCTA
>DWMZ01003096.1:0-13189 GCA_018249855.1 Eueides tales michaeli | reverse complement strand
TCGCGTATAAAATGACCACAACGTTACTAACTCACATTAAATATCTATTAAGACTATAAATATACAGAAATAGAAACAAACATATGTATGGAAAATTTTCCATCGAGGTCATTAGTGATTTTTTTTTAGTGTTCGCTATATCACATAGCATGGCAGGTAGAAGGAACTTGGGAACCTAGTGTTAAGACACTTAAAACTTAAAACGTTACCATTAAGTTTTCTTCTACTCTAAATACTTGAATTTAGGGCATTACGTGTTGAGATTTTATACCGTGCTTTGCCTCATTGTCTGGGAGAGAAAATAAAGATAATCAATGTTTTTTTTCAATATTACGCTGTATCCCGGACAGGCACTGGCAGGGTAAGCAGAGGGAACTTGGGAACCTAGTGTTAAGACACTTCGTTCCACTTCCGTTCGCCACTTCCCGTTGAATTTGAGGCATTGCATGTTGAGTGGCGGAACTCAACGCTGCGCTTTGCCACGTTACCAGAGCGCAGAAATGAGAACATTAAATATTAAAATTGAAAATATAAAATATTTCATTTCCTCGAGTGGGGATCGAACCCACAACCTGTCGGTTACAGTCACACGCTTGTGCCGCTGCGCCACGACAGGCCCCATATGTAATTCCCGAGTAGGAATTGAATCCACAACATATTTCTTTTGCATCGTTCAAGCACTTATCGCGAAATAAACTAGTTTTTAACTTATTATATTAATGAAGCAGACAGAGAGAATGTTAAGACACTCCGTTACGATGTTACCATTAAGACACTTTCTGTTCTCCACGAATTCTGACGAAATCTTTAGTCATTATTGCGAACTTTATTTCGTTACCTGAGCGAAGGATTAATAATAATAAATATTTAATTTTCTCGAGTGAGAATCGAACCCACAAGCTGTCACGTTCACAGTGGCACTGTTACCACTGCGCCATGACTGGTATCATCAAAAATATCTTCTTAACAGCGATATTTGTATGGAAAAATCCCATTATATAATCGTGTGAAACCGCACTAAAATAATCTTAACGAATAATGCACTGACCAATTACGGAACATCCGCATCAACTAATTTGCTATATAATTATATATACTACAAACAAAGTAGGATTTTTTTTACTATCTTAAAAGGATATTTTTAACCTTTACCTGCGGCTTCGCCCGCTTTGTCAAATTTAAACAAGTAAGAGTTTAGACGAGAGAATGTGTGGTCAAACGACATGATATATGTCATGCCACATGATCATATGACAAAAATAACTAAAAGTCATGTCATCATGTGGCATGACACATATATTATGTCATCAGGTACATCTGACCGCAGATACAGTGGGTTTTTACTATTGGAAACGTTAGTTCCTGAGATAAGATCCGACAAACTCTTTACATTTATAATATTAGAATAACATAAATTGATTTAATATTATTTATAATTTGTAATAAGCCAAAAGCTCGGCGTTGAGTTCCGCCACTCAACACGCAGTGACTCAAATTCGGCGGAAAGTGGGGAACGGAAGTGGAACGGAGTGTCTTAACACTAGGTTCCCGGGTTCCCTCTGCCTAGCCTGCCTTGTGCGGGATACAGCGTGAAGATACATAAAAAATAAAAAAAATAACAAATTGATTTATATAGTATCAAGAAAAGGGTAAGGTGATGCCGTAATGGCACAGAGGTGCGTGTGACTGTAAACGTGACGGTAATCCGTTTGATTCCCACTCAGTAGAATGAAATATTTGAATAATTTCAGCCTCACTCTGCTAATAAGATAAAGATGGTGTTGAGTTCCGCCACTCAACACGCAAAAGCTCAAGAATTTTACAGAAAGTTGAGAATGAAAGTGTTAAGACACTACCAGTAGGAGAACGGAATATCTTAACACAGGGTACCCAGGTTCCCTTTGCCCTATTACCGTAAATGAATCAGTACTTTAATATTTTTTATTATTTCTTACTTTTTACAGAAAAAATTAGATGGAGGCATTCCTTTTTCAATTTCCTATATAAATTTTATTGATTAATTTATATGTTACTCATACATTTTAATTTATGCTTTAATGTAAACTCGATAGGTTGTGAGTTCGATTCCCACTAGAAGAAAATAATACTTATAATAAATCTGTAACTAACCACTGTCTGTACGTGAAATATATATAAAAAAATTAATATAGGTGACGTTTATTAATGTAAAAGGGCCCAAAATAGTATTTTTTAATTTTTTTATCTGTTTGTCAGTGAGTTTGTACACTGCTAATGTTAGAAATGGCTAACCAAATTTCAATTCACTATTATATTTTGACAACTTCCCTTCAAGATTTAGTTTTGGTTAATAAAAAAATTAATTAAAAACTACTTAGTTCCAGAAAATTGCTATAATTGTTTTTTTTATTTATTTAGCTTAAAATTTAATTTTCAATGTATAGATATTGTCTTTAAAATTATTAGAACAAGAAAGTAATTGAGAGAATAGAGAAAATCATGCGGAAGAAGCCTCCGCAGGTCGCTAGTATTTAGTATTTTCATTTCTTCGCTCGCGTTGATTACGGGTTTGATATACGTTTGGAGTTTCACAATATACCGTTTTATTCAGACAAACTGGCGTTAAACCCCGCAATATCTCGAATCAGTGCGAATAACGGAGTGTCTTAACACTCTTTCACTGTACATTCTCATCCTAAATGCGGGTTTCAGCGTGAAGATACGCAAAAATTAAACTCACTACCTCTTGCAGTGCATGTGAGTAAAAAAACCGTTAAGTACAAAACAAAAAGGGTCTCGATCTTATCGAATAAAAGCTTCCATATTCATTACAGATCCTTGACCGGGGAAGACCCGAACTTTTTGCACGACGATCGTATTTCAAACGGAGTACAGTTAAATTGTTACTTATATATAAAAATGTAGCGCTTTTGTTTGTACGTTGAAAAATATTTTGTAATATATTTAAAAATTGAGCACCAAACAGGAAAGGGAAGTATTTTATTGGGAACTATGTGTCTAATAGGTTCCCTCTGCCTATATCGAGAAACAAATTAGGTGATCTATTGGCGCAGTCTGACTAAAACGCGGTGGTTGCAGATTCAATTCTCATCTAGGGACATGAGCATATCTAGGCATAGTATAGGCATATCATGTAATATGAAAATTTACTCAAACAGAATGGGGAAAACAAAGTAGTCTTATTCTAGATTTTTAAAAATGGTGCAACCGTTTTAGGATATCTTTCTATATATTTAAAGTGTTATTACGAACTTAATAAAAAAAATATTACTATGAGTAAAAAAAAGCATGAGGACTCCCCGGAGGGCATGTATGAAGAGGTTGATGACAGTGGACGAGGCGAAAGAGGTATGTCGAGAGCGTAGCGTTTGGCACTCCGTTCTCTCTGCCTACCCCCCTAGGGATGTAGCGTGAAGCTAAGTAAAAAAAAAAATACCTGTACATAATAACACTTAATAATAAAAAAAATATGTATTTATAAAACTTAGCGGGATCAGGAACCCGTGCCTCTTGGAAACCGCCTTTTCATTTTAAGTTGCGGAACCCCAAAAATGAAGTAAACAACGTCTCACAAGAAACAGTTACAACGTTTTTGCGAATCAAAATTAGTTAGAGATTAAATGTAACTAACTAACATATTCAATACAAAAAAAAAAAAATCGCACTGTGGAAAATTTCAACGTTACCTAATTTTTTGCTGTACGTCTGGTATCATCGTGATTACGAATTCACATCTCACCGGGGGGGAGACATATGGCTTATAAATCACTTGTCTATGATTGATTTATTAAAACTATCATATTTTTTTTGCCAGATTTACTCTGTTTTTAATTATAAATGTTTAGGCACTCGTATAATTTGTCTATTTTCGAGATATTGCACGTTTAACGGACAAATTCAACGCCGCGCTATGTCTCGTTTTCAGTGTGGTAATCAGACATTGTGGTGCTTCCACGATCTGCTACTTTTATACATTATACTCAGCTTTACGCTGTATATGCTGCACTTGGCAGAGTAGGCTTGGGAATCTAGTGTGAAGACACTCCATTCCGTCCTCCACTTTCCACCGTATTTGAGGCATTGCGCTTTGAGTGGCGCAACTCAACGCCGCGTTGTAAAATTTTTGATAACTTTACAAAAATCTGTATGTATGGAGGAGTTTACATACAACATTTTATTTAGTGCAGAAAGCCAAAATTATTAACAAACAAAATACACCGCACATGACAGAGGAACTTGGGAACATAGTGTTGACACACTCCGTTCCCTCTAAGGCACTTTCATTCTCCATTTTTTATCGAACCTGAAGTATTTTTAATATATAATATTTCATTTCCTCAAACGGGGATCGAACCTATAACCTCCTTCTCTTCCTTCCATTGCACTGGGACAGATCTAATATGTGTTATTAAAATAATTTATTACCCCAAGTGGAAATCGAATCCATAGATAACCATTTAAAGTCAACCACTGTGCCGCTGTGCTACCACGGTCATTGACATTCTGAAGGAAAGGTATAAAAATTCGATATAATTACGGAAATTTACAAAGATTGTTATTGTCCATCGGTTGATCCATGATTTAGGTATAATTTAATATAAAAATGTTTTTTTTTTCATTAGCTTCACGCTGCATATGGCAGAGGGAACTTAGGAACCTAGTGTTTCGATACTTCATTATGTTCCCTACTTTCCGCTGGATTTTGAAGCGTGTGGAGTGGCGTAACTGAACGCCGGCCCTTGTCTTGTTACCAGAGCAAAGAAATGACGATATTAAATATTTCATTTGAAAATATTAAATATTTCACTTCCTTGAGTGGCGATCAAACCCACAACCTGTCGCGTCTACAGACACACGCTTGTGTCACTGCGCCACAACGGGCCTAAACAAAATGTTAGCAAAAAAAAAAGAAAAAGACCAGTCGACAAGCAAACCAGTACCGATTCCGCATACTAAATTGTAAATCACATTACTTTATAATACTAATATACAACTTAAACTTAATTTATGATCATGGAAACAATGAAAATTCTCGAAAATATATTTTTTTACGTACCTTGACACTTTAGTGTATTATTTCTATGATTTCACACTATTAACCAGATTAGGCTGAGGGATTTTGAGAGTGTCTTATCACTAGGGGTGAAGACGTTCTAATGAACACGCAACGCCTCTAATTCGGCGGAAAATTGGGGAACGGAATGGAGTGTCTTAAAATTAGGTTCCCAAGTTCCCTCTGTCATGTGCAGGGTACAGCGTGAAGCTAAATCTACTATTTGTTCAGAGCAAGAATCGAACTTACAACCTAATCACCTCAATTACTTCACACAGATATTGAACTAAATACGGGTTCATTTCGTACGTCAATATATATGCGTCAGAGATAATATTAACATTACTATATATAATGCCTTTGGACCATTTCACCGAACGATGCACCGTTATGGATACTTCTGGTTTGAAACAATTTAAAATTAATTCTGTATGTATGTATGTATGTATGTATTTATGTATGGGTAACGGAACGTAATACGAGGTTCCCAAGTTCCCTCTACGTAAAGTTAATCAATAAAAAAAAATTACACAGTAGAAAAGGTTATTAGAAGGTAGGCAGAGGGAACCTGCTGATATATAATTAAGTAGGAATTCGTTCACGTCAGAACACCTCCGTTTCCATTGTGTTGCGTGGCGGAACTCAACGCCGCGCCCCTTGTTTACAGAGTGAGGAAATGAAAATTTTAATTATTTCACTTCTTCGAGCGCGCATCGAATCAGCAGCCTGTCGCGCTTACAGTCGCCCCTGCGCCACGAGTTGCCACACTCGTGGGGTGTGAAGTACTGGGGTTGTGGAACGCTGCATTTTATCTTTATATCATTATAATCAGACTTCTCGTGCCATAGGTTTTGGGTTAAATTTTCATTCAAGGCAAAAAAATTTTTAACATTTTCATTTCCTTACTCTGGTAAAGATGCAAAAAACATTTCCGTACACACATAAGCTCCAAGTATCGCCACATACTATAAATATATATCACAATAATAACGGAGTGTCTTACCACTAGGTATCCAGAATCCTTTGCTGTATACAAAATACAGAGTGAAATAAAAAAAAAAATACATCAGGAAATTAACTGAGTATATAGCTATAACATACAATCTAAATAAACCAAAAAATTCGTTTACTTAAAATATCACTCAGAATGAGCTTACATTAACAACCAGTTTTTTAACTATGTCAATATACGGTTTATTTTATTGAAAAATCACTACCTCAAGTACTTTTTTTGCGTGTATTTATTAAACTGCTAGAGGGTAGGCAGAGGAAATTTGGGAACCTAGTGTTAAGACACTCCATTTCACTTTTGTTCCCCACTTTCCACCTAATTTAAGGCATTGCGTGTTGAGTGGCGGAACTCAACGCCGTGTTTTATCTTGTTAGCAGAGCAAAGAAATGAAAACAAATATTTATATATAAAAAATATTAAACATTTCATTTTCTCGAGTGGAGATCCACAACCTGTCCCAGTCGCACGCTTGTGCCGCTGCGCCACCACAGGCCTCTGCTAATCCGATTTTGCGGGCTGCTCAGGCTTTGCGGGTCTCGTGTAGGCTTAAAATCTCTTTGGAAATTTGTAATAGACACTAACCGCTTCACTGAGCTTTTAGTGCAGTTTATTCCCTCTACCAATCCCGCGATATGTGGCGTGAACTAAATAAAATAGGACAAAATACCAAGTCTTCTTGATACTGGCATTAAGTTTTATCCTTTTTTTTATCTTCACGCTGTATCCCGATCTTAGCGGGATAGGTAGTGTTAAAATAGTGTAAAGACAAATTTTCAACCGCTTACTTTCTGGAATAGTGCGTGTTAAATAGCGGAGCTTAACACCGTGCTTACTTTCTTACTGAACTCACAACCGTATTTGCAGTCAGTTGGTATGCCGCTGCGCTACAACAGCCAATCAATCTTCCTTTTAAAGAAACAAATTATTTCGTTTTTTGTATGAAATAGGTATAATTATTTAGCTTGTTGCTTTAGGATTTATTATTTTTCATTTTTGTTTCTTTGCCATAATAACTATTATTGATTTTTAGAGTTCCGTACCTAAAGGGTACCTAAATGGGTTCCCCATTACTAAAACTCAAGTGTCCGTCTCTAGACTAACGCCTGTCTGTTTATCACCAGGCTATTTCCCCAAAAGGTGAATATTCAGACATTTTTATAGATAGTTCCATTTTTCAACCAACTGACTGTTCACGCAGTAAGTTCCTGAATTCAATACTCATTTTGGAGAATGCGTTATATTCAAGATCGGTTTGATTTATTTCTTTGGCCGTTGACTTCAACCAGTTCAGAACGGAGAGTGAGGAGTGTGTAAACACTAAATTCCTAGTGCCTAACCTGCGTTGAGCGAAATAAAAAAGCTAAAAGTCATATATTTTCTACTACGTTTAAATTTCACTTAATTTGTCAAGTGAAACATAAGATAAAAGTCCAGATAAATCTTCACGCTCTCATTCACATTGCTATGTAAAAGATGCTGGGATAGAATCATAGTATGGACAGTTTACGTATAAACAGTGTCACGCGGTATCCCGCATCTAGTAGAACAGGCAGAGGGTAGTGTTAAGTAGTGTTGAGACACTCCATTCCTCACTATACACTCAACTTTCGTGACATTGCCGGTAGAGAGGTGGAACTAAACGCCGTGTTATCTCTACGATTGGACGAACGAACAAAATGGTAATATCGAACTGAACCCACGACCAACTTGTTAACACTCAATCATTTCAGAAGTGCGTCATATAAACAAAAATATATACAAAAAAATAACTATATTACCTTTTAACCTGTCATTTTTTTTCTCACACGTTGCGAATATTCGCGTCTATATTTATTATACGTTATAAAAAAGCCGGAACTAGATGTAATCTTTATATATTTTTAGGGTTCCCTATATAAAAAAAATGACCGTTTTAGGTTCACATTGGATAACGTAGAGGTATCAATTCAAAATTTATATTAAATATTCTGACGAACACAACTTTACGCACAAGAAAAATTTAAATTCTAAGCCAATGCATTAATTTTTGCCAAATTTTCTATAAAATTCTAGATGAAAACATTTTTTTCGATACCAGAAAAAAAATAAGAAAAAATATATAAAAAAAATATTAAAATCATATATTTTTCATTAATTTCACACAATATGCATATTCGATATACAATAATATTATTCCTGCGGAACCCACGGTGTGCGAGTCCATCTCGCGCTTCACCTATTAATAAATCGTTAACTATTATAAGGAAAACTATATTTTTTGTTCTAACTCAATATTAATTATATCTTAAATTACAGTCTACCATTCTTTTAATTTTGCACACCGACGTGAGCGTGCGTGACTAAAATCTCTAAGACTTGTATATAATATAAATATATATATGGGCATTGAGGTCTGTCGTGGCGCAGCGGCACAAGCGTATGACTGTTACCGACAGGTTGTGGGTTCGATTATCACTGGAGGAAATGAAATATTTAATATTTCCTTTTTTTTAAGCTTCACTCTGTATCCCGCACGAGGGAGGATAGGCAGAGGGAACCCGGGGACCTAGTGTTAAGACACTCCGTTCCACTTCCGTTCCCCAATTTCCGCCGAATTTGAGGCGTTGCATGTTGAGTGGCGGAACTCAACGCCGCGCTTTTCCTTATTACCAGAGCGAAGAAATGAAACATTAAATATTCAAATGGAAAATATTAAATATTTCATATCCTTGACTGAGGATCGAACCCAGAACCTGTCGGTAACAGCCACACGCTTATGCCGCTGTGCCACGACAGGCCTTATTTTCTATTTAAATATTTAATGTTTCATTTCTTCGCTCTGGTAAAAAGACCAAACGCGGCGTTGAGTTCCACCACTCAACACGCAATGCCTCGAATTCGGCGGATAGTGGGGAACGGAAGTGGAACGGAGTGTCTTACCACTACGTTCCCAAGTTCCTTCTACCTACCCGGTCATGTGCGGGATACAGCGTAAAGCAGAGAGAATAAGTGAATGTAGAAATGTGGTAAAAGCGACGGTTGCAGGTTCGATTCCTATTAGAGGAAATTAATTATTATAATTCCTTTGCTCTAGTTAAAATCAAAATTATAAAGGTTAGATAATGCATAATTGCTTGAAAATTATGAGGAAAGTGGGGAAAAGAGTGTTCTAACATTTTGTTTATTTTAGCTTACTAAAAACCTTATTAACACTATATTTTTTTTAACCTTCACGCTGTATCCCGCACTTAGCGTGAGAGGTAGAGGGAACCTGGGAACCTGGGAACCTAGTGTAAAAGCACTTTCTTTTTAAAGCAATTCCTTTCCCCATTTTCAGCCGAATTTATAAATATATAATACAAAAATACTAAATAATTATAAATAACTATACATGTGTTACATCAATTCCATAGCAAAATCGTAGTATATCCTACTAACATTTATATGTGAAAATTTGTAACTTTGATTGTTTGTTACACTTTCACGCAAAAACTACTGAACGAATTTTGATGAAACTAAACTAACCAGCTACAAAAACAGTTAGAGTAGGCGAAGCAATATTTACATTGCGATTAAAATAATATAAAAAGTATACGAAAGTCAATATATAACTTGATTTTATAAAAATTATAACAAAAAACTGGATTAAACGTTTATTGACTTGTTATTCGCAAGAAAATTTGGCATTTTTATTTATTAATATTTAAAAGTCTCAAAGAATGACAAGATTAAAGGCCAAGCCTTATTTAATTAAGTTGTTTGGTTTAAGAGCTTTGTGCTTATACTACCGTATTAGAAAGACTTTCAAGCTTTTATAGTCAGAGGGAACATATGAACCAAGGATTAAGACACTTTGTTACCGCTGAATTTGAGGCAATACGGGTTGATTGGCAGCAAAGAAATATAAATAATTCATTACCTTGAACTGGAATCGAACCCCCCACCCTACGCTTGTGCCCAATAGCAATCATAGAATATATAGTTTATACAAAATTGTTTTACAATATCACATTATATATCAATTCATATTTATATATATATATATATATATATATATATATATATATATATATATATATATATATATATATATATATATATATATATATATATATATATATTGTATTGAAGATATTCTAAATCAAGAAGAGTCGCCCCGATATAACTTTTAATTTGTTAGAAATCTGCAAGCAAACATACAAATACACATACGGAATCTAGCACACGTGCTAAAAATTCTATTATTAATAAATGTTATTAATAATAACCTCCTTTTTTAATTTTAGTCGGTTAAAAGAAACAATTAGTATAATAATACTAAACTGGTTCTTAAATTGGGTAAATAAAACTTTTTTTTTTGTTCTCATTCAGACACTTCCATTCGCCAATTTCCATCGAATTTAAGGCAAAACGTTTTGAATAACGGAACACAACGCCGCACTTTGCCTCATTACTAGAGCCAAGAAAAATAGAGATTGAAGCCACAACCAGTCGTACACAGTCGCACGCTTGCATCCCTGCGCCACGACAGGCCTCTTCAACATATATAGATAGCTATAATTATGTAAATTATTTATATTCAGACCTCTAGGTCAAGCCATAAATTTTGAATGATCTAACTGTATATCACGTTTGGTACTGGTTCGATTTTGTACATTGTACCTTTGAGGTCAACCTTGTAATTAGCCAAAGTAGTATAGCGGAAGTAGTGTGTTTGTTTATTTGCTCGATTCTCAGGAACTCCACCATTTTTGTTTTGTTTTACATACTCCATTTAACGAGAGAGCCGTGTGATTTTGGCTTAGAATAGGATCACCCTGGTACTGATGGTATCGTAAGAGGCGACTAAAGTACGAGTGGGAGAATCACGTTGTCAGCAATGGCAACACGCAAGGGCAGACTCGACCGGATTGTTACCACCCCCGGCATTTAAAACCGGCGTTAAGTAGTGGCTTCGGCCACTATGTCTCGCATTGGATAATTCCGGGCCGCGGTGTCCTCCATCTTATAGACCGACAACGCTCCTGTAGCTCCTATGGTGTTACACGGGGCCGTGGACGACGGTGATCACTTACCATCAGGTGACCCGTATGCGAGTTTGCCGTGTGTTATCCACAAAAATCGGGGGCTTTAAGCAGGCGATCATAGCGAGTGCATACATCTATACGTCGTTTGACTGTAACTGCTGTGGTTCGTTAGGTTCACTAGGTGCACTTCCCAAGAGAGAAAGTTGTCATGGCGCAGGGTTATTCATGTTAATGTAAATACGGCTGTGGTCTCGATATTATTATTTTTTGTTTTTTTTATATATATCATATTTTCATTTCTTCGCTCTGGTAATAGGGCAAAGGGCGGCGTTGAGCTCCACCACCTAACACGCAATGTCTCAAATTGTTACCGTCTTACCACTAGATTCTCTCGTTTCTGCCTATCCTGCGATGTACGGCATACAACGTTAAGCTGAGTGTGTGTGACTGTGTTTTCTGTAAAATTTCGACACCACTTTCTACAATACATTCTGTATGTTAATCACGCTGCGCTGTGCGGGAAGCTGCGTGAAGCTGCTCTTTTTAGTAACAAATCAATATATCAAGCAAACATCGAACAATATATCAGACGAAATTATTATGTATATAGAACTAGTAGCTCTATAACCAGTTTATGTCCTGCCCAAATAAAAAATCTATAGTCATCTTTATTTACTTAATAATTAAAATTTTTGGAGACTTATTTAATGAGTGTTTGACATTACGTAATTATAATATGGCCGCCTGTCGTGGCGCGGTAACAAAGCAAAGTGTGGCTGAGTTCCGTCTGTCATCACTTAATGCTTCAAATTCGCTGGGAAGTCGGAATCGTATGTTCCTATTAGGAGTCGAGTACCTTAAATTTAGGTTCCTAGGTTCCCTCTGCCTAGGATAGTGTGAATTTGAAAGAATCAATACGGTGTCATTTTATAGACCTAATGGTTATGGACGTGATAGTCGTGGATTCGATACCCAGTCGAGGTAATGAACTATTAACATTTCCCTAGTCTATATGTACAAAACGTTACGTTCTACAAAATCGACAAGCTTCACGCTTTATCACGCTTATATGCGGGATGACGCGTGAAAGTAAAAAAAAAACGTATAAAACAGTGTTTAAAATCACAGCTTCTCCTCGCTCTTTTATAAATTTACAATATCAATTAGAAGACGTCAAAGGTTCGATCCCCAATTGAGGGAATGATAACATTTAAATAATTTCTAGTACCTGATACACGCTGTATCACGCATAGCGGGATAATGCGTGAAAAACACCCGTACGCACTTCTATAATACAATCAGAACTAAACAAGAATAGTCTTATCGGTCAATGCTTTAATGGATGACGCAACAAAACGTGATCATATTGTGATGATATATAAAATATATATTAAGGGTAATATTGATATTAATTAGCTAAGCCATGTGTAGGTACGTATATTCATTTCCTTTTCAATATACGGCAGTGTTAAGTTACGTAGAACTGATTTAAACCACGTATTAGTTTTAGGGTTCCGTCTTGAAATGAATAAAAACGGAGTTTCATAAAACCTTTAATCCCTTGATTCAGTGGAAGTATCTCGCTGTATCCCGCACATCGCAAGGTAGACAGTTGGATCTTGGCAATCTAGTGATAAGACACTCAACGGAGTGTTTTATCACTAGATTGCCTCAAAGTCGGTGAAAAGTGGGGAACAGAACGCCGTTCCCCACTTTTCACTGACTTTGAGGCATAGCGTGTTGAGTGGCAGAACTAAACTAGGCGTTTTCCCTTGTTACCAGAGCGAAGTAAATGATACATTAAATATTTAAATTGAGCGAGTCGCACTTGACCGATTCTTTTTTTTATTATAGCGGTAGATGGTAGATTTGAACTGGTTACAATTGATACTCTTAGAAATAAAAATAAAAATTATAACAAGCGTACAACGTTACTTATGGTTAGTGGTCACAGCACTTAAACGGTTTCCATGAGGCGCGGTTTCTAATCACTTTTTGAATATATATATATATATATATATATATATATATATATATATATATATATATATATATATATATATATATATATATATATATATATATATATATATATATATATATATATATATATATATA
>DWMZ01003095.1:0-13190 GCA_018249855.1 Eueides tales michaeli | reverse complement strand
ATATATATATATATATATATATATATATATATATATATATATATATATATATATATATATATATATATATATATATATATATATATATATATATATATATATATATATAAAGTGATGATATACTTTTTTATTACACAAAGATTCTAATCTCTCGAATAAAATTTTATAACTTTCACATGAAAATACTTTTACTGGCAGTTTTTTTGTAATAGTTTGATATTAAGAAAGGCCTCGTAAATTTCAATTCAAACACTTTATGAAACGTAAACTGCATCTCAGTGGAGAGCTCCAGTGTTCTTCTTGCCTTGACTTTTTATGTGATCTGTTCAGGATAAGCCTTTATAGTATAAAAAACAGGAATGAGGGTATTTCGTAAGTGGCACTTTGAAAGGATGTTAAGCCTAAGTAAATATACTTTTTATAATTTTTACTTGGAAAATAATACATTTTAAATTTAAAAATCCCCCGGCTTAAAAAAATAGTATTACTTTTTAGAAAAATCCTTATAGCTCCTAATCTAATTCATAAAACATAGATAAGAAGCAATGTAACAAGGTTTTCAATTTAAAAGTTGCACTTAAATTGGCATTTAGGAGCTACGGTACTACAAACTGTCAAACAGACTATCAAACAGATATGTCAAATTTATAAAACACTTCATTTCGCATCTGGAGTTTAAAACGTAATATGAAAATGGCGAAACGATTATATAATTATTGTGATATGTAAATGTATTACAATATCTTCCTTTTTTCCAAGAACATCATATCACATAAAAGGTAAAATCTAAAGAGAAAATAAAATTAATTTAACATACGCATAACCATGAGTGGTATTTGAACCCACATTTACAAGCAGACATATCACACGTCATTTTCTTAGTACAATAAAGTAACATAGTGTTAAGACATTCCGTTCTCTAATTCTCACGTGTTCCGTGGCGGAGTTCAACAACGTGCTTAATTTTTTTTGCCAAAGAGAAAAAATGTGTAATTTGGTTGTATGATAAATAAATTATATTACACAAAGAAAATTAAACTTATAGGGGAATTGAGTTCACAAGCCACTCAACATGCAATGTCTCAATTCCGCGGAAACTTATAATGGTAAGGGAGCGTAATATAATATAATAGCAATGATAACAATGGTTTCCAGGTACCTGCTGCCTACTCTGCTCAGTGCGTGAAGCTAAAAAAAATATTAACCCTATTCATATCCTACAAAAATAACTTGTACTGTTATTTTCTCCATTTATTATTGACTGGCTGTTACCCGCGACTTTGTCCGCGTTCACTATTTTGGTCATAGTGACTTACACATAAAAGATAGATATATACTGTCGCGGACTTTTATTTAGAACTATTTAAGATAAATAATCCTACAGTAATTATCTTTGTGTAACTCCAACGATAAAAAAAAGTTTTTTTTAAAATCGGTTTTTTCATCTTCGAGTAATCTGAGGAACATACGTATTAAGAACCTCCTCCTTTTTTAAAATCGGTTATTAAAATGAGATGATAGTCAGATACAGATCTCCCAATATGCAATTGGAAGATCTGTATCTGACTATCATCATATCATATATAAAAACCGCATCTGTGCCTTTCAAATTTGAGGTTTGTCCTCGATTTCTCCAGGATTCCATCATCAGATCCTGGTCTCCTTACCATGGGACCAATTGTGAAATATATACTCTCGAATAAAAAAAGAATTTTGAAAATTGGTCCACCCACCTTCGAGTAATCGGGGAACATACATAAAAGAACCTCCTTTTTTATGTCGGTTAAAATCCCTATAAATTTTAACTCATTATGTTATTCTGATATCGAAGCTATATTATTGCAAAATTTCAAGAAAATTCGTTCAGTAATTTTTACGTGAAAGAGTAACAAACATACACACATCCGTACAAACTTTCACATTTATAATACTAGCTGTTACCCGCGACTTCGTCCGCGTTCACTATTTTGGCCATAGTGACTTACACATAAAAGATAGATATATGCTGTCGCGGACTTTTATTTAGAACTATTTAAGATAAATAATCCTACAGTAATCTACCTATGTGTTATCTCTGTGTAACTCCAACGATAAAAAAAATTTTTTTTTTAAATCGGTGTTTTTAAATCGGTATCGACATTACGATTAACACGTGATATCTCGATAACTAAGTGGTGCGTGAAAATCGAAATGTTTTAGAGTTTTCTCTTCCACTAGATATATACGGGAAAGAGCGTAAGGCTTAAATTAAAAAAAAAATTGCCAAACCTGCCATGTACTGGAAATTGGATAAAAATATCTTTATAATTCTATTAAATATTCTTCTTATAATAAAAATTCATTCCAAATATAATGGTGCCACAAAATATATGTTAGGGTTAATTACTAGAGTAATTTTAAGTAAAATTTAGTATTATATTTTTACATTATTTCTTACTTGTACTTAATCTTTTTTTTTATGGAAAAGACACGGCAAACGAGCGTACGTGTCACCTGATGGTAAGTAAACACCGCCGCCCACGTACCCCGTAACGCCAGAAGAGTTACAGGAGCGTTGCTGGTCTTTAACGTGGATGGGCACCGGGGCCCGGCATTACCCAATGCGAAACGCAGTGGCCGAAGCCACTAATTAACGCCGGTTTTAAATGTCGGGGGTGGTAATAATCCGGTCGAGTTTGTCCATATGTGTTGCCATTGCTGACAACGTGACTTTCCCCCACATACTTTAATCGCCTCTTACGACACCACCAGTACCAAGGTAATCCTATTCTAAGCCGGACTCACACAGCGAATCTTTACTGCATAAAACACCTCGCCCCCGACTCGTCTTACCATTTTTGAGACATTTCGGGTTGAGTGGTGCAACTCACTGCCATGCTTTGTTTTATTATCAAAGCAAGGAAATGAAAACATTTTTATTCCTACAAATGAGAATCAAAGTTACCGTAAGTAACCGTTTACATTCAAATGCTCCATTTACATTCAAATCCAGCGGTGCCATGACTTAAATTTTATATATAATATGTTCAAGATTTTAAATTTATGCTTACAGTGTTTGTTGTTAAGCATGTTAAAACCTTTTTAAGTACGTTTCCATACAAAGGAACAAACAATACTTATTTAGAAAATGCTCATTATTGTATATATTCTCGTTCGTTACGATAACGCATTGACGGATATCCTTAATAAATAACATATTTTCATATATATATTTTATATTATTTAATATTAATTAACAATAATCACATTTTTATAGCAATCAGTTACGTGTGACTGTAAACTCGATAGGTTGTCAAATATTTCATATTTTAATTTAATCGCTCTGGTAAGCAAATCGCGGTGTTTCCTAAATTCAATATGCATTGGTAAGTGGGGAACAAAAATGATTAACTGAGAATGGAGTGTACTTACACAAGGTTCCTAGGTTCCTTCCGTCTACCCTGTTCTTTTCGAAATACATCTTGAAGCTAAAAAATGTATATGAAGTAAAAAAACACTCTTTAAAGGCTGTTAAGTAAAAGCAAAAGATATAGATGAATAAGACAAATAATGCAAGAGTGAGTGTAAAATGAGATGAGAACGGAAGATATGCACAGACAATTAATCTTTATTTTGTACTATAATGCTATCGTTACCAGGCAAGTGGTCACGGGTTCAATCAAAAATTATATTAGTAAATGCCTACACTCATTAAAGTATTATGAAATTGTAGAGTTGGTATGGTTGAACATATTGGACGTGTGTGAAATTGCTCCTTCCTGTTGGAACTATGTTCTTTGGTTATAGCCAGGAAAGTTTTGCAGTTCAGGTTCTATTAAGTTGTCTAGCATCTCTACATAATGCTCTGAATTCACTGTAACTGCACGCTTCCTTTCGTCTTAAAAAAAGAAAGGTCAAATCTCCACCTTTAAACATAAAACGCCGCAAATTCTGCATAAAGTGGGGAACGCAATTCTATTAATAGGAACAAAGTGACTCAGTACTAGGTGTTCTCTCTCTACCTCGCTATGAGCGGGGTACAGCATAAAGCTAAAAGAATCATACATTAAGTCATCGTCTGTCTCTATTGAGCAACACGCAAACATCCTTTCATGTCAGTGTTATACGTTATCGTGACATTCATGCGAGACTTACTTTCAAAGAAGATTGCTTTAAAATAATTTATTATCTTAATGAAGAGACTTTGTACGCCTTTGGAACTGAAAATGATAAAAGTTATTTATGAAAATGATGCCAACAATTCTAAAGAAATTATTTAATATTCATGGAGTAAATATTCTGTAGAACTATTGTAGCGCAGGAGGAGAAGTATGCGAATGTAAACGCAATAGGTTTAGATTTTTACCACTCGAGGACACGAAATATTTAAAATTTTCATTTCATCGCTTCCGTAACAAGACAAAGTACGGTGTTGAGTTTGTCCATTCAACGCACAATGCCGCAAATTCAAGCGGAATGCAGGGAATTGCAGCGAACAGAGCGTTTTAATAAAGGTTCCCAAGTATTTTGCCGATCCTGATATGTGCGGGAAAAAAGTGGCCGTTACATTCATACAGAGCACAATATGTATGTAATACATATCATGCAAATGAAGAATGCTTAAAAAATATTTGAGGTAATAGTTATAAAAATGGTATTTAAGAAAAGTTATTATTTCAAGACCTAAAGTTGACGGAAACAAAATTGCGAGTGACTAGTTTCTATGTAAAAGGTTGTTATCTAACCATATTCTTATCTACATAACCAAATATAAGATACACACTCATGGGGAGATCATCCAACAATAAGAAAAGGTCGCGAGCACTGACGCGCCCACCCATCGTCATTTGTCCGTGTTGTTGTGACATTTCACATTAATGAATCTTGTAACGATCTTCTTATATAGGTATAGTGCTTTTTTTGTTGCCTAATATTTTACGTAAGTGTACACGTCTTTGTACTTTCTACATATGTGGATGCTGCTACAGCATTCGGCGCTTTGTTCTATTTAACCGCAAGCCTAAAGCTAAAAAATAATTTAGTATTTTTCGTCAACATACATGCATCTTTCTTAAAAGTAAATTATATCGGTACAAATAAAACCAATTTCTGTATTGTATATCAAAGTGCAGTACAACCGATAAAAAGTGATAAATTTAAGTTTGCAGGCATATTCACTGATTTTGTAAGAAAAGAGAATAATTATAAGTTTGTCATAGTTATCAATAACTTTGTTTGTATTGTAAGTTCTTAGTATAGCCAAATTTCATACTTAAAGACCTATAATAATTAAAAAATAGTCTTTTTTTATTACGCGGCCAATAATATCGAAAAGCCTCGGTCTGCGGGCGTCATTTAGTATAAAACTACAAATATAATTTTGTAAGGATTTATTCTATGAAATACCTATACATTATTAATTTATATTATATTGATAAGCATTTGGATCTATTTCAAAAGTGGTAACATATATTCTATAGTTATACTGCGTGTTAAAGCATTGCTAAACTGATATTACAACGGGACCTTTTAAGTCTCGTATGATTCAATTCCTTTAATTGAATATCAAATTATGTATAAATAGTTCATGAAGCAACCAAGAACGGTCACACAATTTCGCTCTTGACGATGTAGTTATGATATTTACTAATATTTCTTAATATTAATACATACATATAAACATAGCTTCACGCTGTATCCCGCACGTGGCAGTGTCGTAGGTTCGATTACCACAATGGAAATGAATTATTTAAATTTCCTCGCTCTGAACACAAGACCAGGCGCGGCGTTGAGTTCAGCCACTTAACACGCAATGTTCTCTTTGCTTTGTTACGCCACTTTTGCGGGAACAGAGTGGTGCAATATAAGCTATAAGATTGACGTATTTTTATATGAAGTATCTGTATGAAGTATGCAATGTCTGTCTGTCTGTGGCATCGTAACTCCCGAAGTGATGAACCAATGTTGGTTTATATATTTTTTTGTTTTAAAGGTGGCTAAATATTGAGAGCTCTTCTCTATTCATTTGTTCACTTTTAAGAGGCGTTTCTATTTATCTATCAACTAAACTATCTTTACTACACAAGTCATTCACATAGTATTTCTATAAATACAAGGTGATTTGTAGAAGTCAGAGCTATTTACTGTAAGTCGTTACGAGGTTACGGATCCTCGTTGAATTACTAAATCACTCATTTTTCTATTTTCAATGTTTTTAGGTATTTGTTTTACATTTTTTTACGTTTTTCTGTAGTTGTGGAAAAGGCCGTCGTGGCGCAAGGATACAAGCGCAGGACAGTAAACGTGATGGGTGTGAGTTCAATATTCGTGAAGACAAAAAAAAAACTATCAATTTTTCAACGTTTAATTTCGCAACAGATGACTGCGGTAAATAAAATTCATAAGCCGTAGAGCTTGTGAAATTTATTTTGAGAGTTTCTGAACAAATAAATTAATTCTCATTTCTTCACTCTGGTTCTTTCTATACGGTGGAGCTGAAAAAAAATAATTGTAAGTCTAACAAGACATTAAGAGATTATCTGTTTAGTTAAATTCAGAAATCAAAATATTAAATATTTCATTTCCTCGAGTGGGGATCAAACCCACAATCTATTGTGTTAACAGTCGCACGCTAGTGTACCTCCGCCACGACAAACACCACTATCTCCTTTAATTATTAATACATACAAACACACTTTTATGCTTCGCGCGGAGACAACAAGATTTCATTTTTTCACACAGAAAGTTTGGGGTCGCTGTACAAACTTTTAATGGCAGTTCTGAAAGTTGTCGGTGATTATAATGTAGTTGTTGTGTCTCTCTTGTACGGATTTATTTAATATACATTATTTATGTTGGTAGTTTGTACGAGCAGGTCCGCTTGTCGTAGTGTTCATATTTTTCATGTGGCGACATTTTCGGTAATATAGTTTATGGTATATTATTGTTAATGTAAAAAATATGTCTAGTAGCCTGTTGTGGTCCAGCGACACAAGCGTGTGACTGTAAACGACCGGTTGTGGGTTCGATCTCCACTCGAAGAAGTAAGAAATATTTAATATTTTTAATTATAATTTCACTTATTTGCTTTGGTAACAAAGTAAAGCGCGGCGTTGAGTTCCGCCACTCAACCCACAATGCATCAAGTTCAGTGGAAAGTGGAGAACGTAACGAGGTGTCTTAACACTATGTTACCAGCACTGCCATAGTTTAACAAACTATTAATAGGTAACATGTTGTAAGTAAAAATATCTGTTTGTTGACAACCAACCCCTGTAAGTAGGAGGGGATGAGGCCGGTACATTATATGATATTCGATCTCTTTTGTTCGCTTAATGGAAGCTACTGTTATAATATTATTTAGTATCAAAGGAAATATTACAAAATAATAACAGTATATAGACTGATATGTTTCTATGACGCGAGTCTAGTAGCATATAAAAGAAAGATTAGCAAATAATCTTTCTATATATTTGGGACAAGGTTAGGTTTTTCAAGCGCAAACGATGACGGAAGTGTCCTAATGGCGACGGAGCGTCTTAACGCTAGGTTTACAGGTGCAATGTGTAAATTTGGAAGTAAAAACTCTGGTAACAAGACAATGCGGAGCGTTTAGTCCCACCCTTAAACGTGTCATGTTTGAAAACTGACCTGTGTTTAAGAAAATAATTGTATTATTAATTGGTTTTCCTTTTTTCCTTTAAAGAAAACTTGCCTATTTCTGTTTATTGAGTTTTTTCAGGTTTGCGTTTAATATTGCTTATCAGAAGAAACAGAGGAAACTCGGCAGTCTAGTACTCAAACAGACACTCCGTTCGTATTAATACATTTCCATTCTCAACTCACTCTGCTGGGTTCAAGCTAGACAAGTTTGAGCGAGCGAGTGGGCTTTTAAAAATATTTTTAGTAGTCCCTACTAAATACGCCAATTGTAAGTTTGTCTTTTGTATTGACGCTAATAACATAAACATGGATATCGCTGTAACTAAACTAAACTATAAAAAATAAAATGGTAAAAAAATATTTAAAAAAACCTTAAGGTATTAAATGATTCAAAAACAATAAATTAAATAAATTAGCTTCTCACTTTAGCCTCGTTAATAAAGTGAAGATATTCAATATTTTATTACTCTCGATTAGGAATCGAACTTACAACCATCACGACTGCCTTTAAGTAATTTGTGCTGACAATAATATAATTTTGTAAATCTATGAAATATTGAACATCAACCTGTTTTTGTGAAATTGTACCATAGTTTCTTTATATATCACGCTGTATTCTGCTTGACAGAATAGGACTAGTTAAACTCAAATTCATAATTAATTTATTTCGTATGTTAAACGATACGTATTATTAACCTTAAATCTCTATATTTACATTCTTTTGAGAGAACATATACCCTACATACTGTCTCTATATAAATCGTAGACAGACAGACGCAAGTGGCAAGACTGCATATAAATAATATATCGTATGAATTCGCATTATAATTCGAAAGTCTTTCCGTCTGAGGACCGCTGTCCTGAACTTTATACACCTTGTGTATGATATTTACAAAGTGACATCCTCTTAGTGTTCTGGAAAATAACGAATTTATGCAAACTTAATGTGTACTGAGTTTTGATACTTATGGATATATTTTTGAGATGAGTATATAGGGGAGAGTGGGGTTAGATGTGGCGAGGTAAATATACGAAGTTAGATAGAGCTAAATATACGGCCATATTGAGTTGTGTCATACTTGTTTATTGAGGTCACTCTGTCTCTAATTAAATAGTCACACATTAGATGTCACGCTAGTAACGTATGTGCCCATGATGATGAAGCTGCTCTTTCAAGTATCGTAGTTTTTAGATCGTTCGGCATTTTGAAAATTAATTAATTACTAGTTATTTGTATTTGAAGAATAACAAATATATTATTTTAGAAACATTATTTTTATTATATAAAATTTTAATTTTGTCATATAATGTTTTTCAAACATTTAAATTTATGGTTAATGTTTTCATTCACTAACAATACGACCCTACGACGCCCTTAGCTGCGATACATTTGTGCAACTCTGAAGCATCATGTGCTTGTCTGCCAGAGTTAATAAAAAAAACATTCCTTACTAACAGTACCGTGGCCTATGAGGCCTTCAACACCAGGGGCGTCACATGCGCCTCGCCGACCTTATAATAACCTATTTACTCAGATATTGAAGAGCCCCAAGCTCACTGTGTAAACCTCGGTAGGAAAATTTATTCCACAATCCATTGGTCCCTGAGAGAAAATTTCTCTGAAACCGAACTACGTTATTAAAGTAAAAAATAAACGTTATTAAAGTAAAAAATAAACGAATTACTTTATTAAAGTAAAAAATAAACTAAAAAACATGATTTTACATTAGAGCTACAATTGTAACTTACTTACTTACTTCATCATAAGGTCAGCTCAACTACACCATATTATTGTTTGTCATGTAAATGAGTTATAACAGACGTCTTTAAGCCACACGCTGCATCCCTCATATAGTAGGGTAGGCAGAGAAAATTTGGGAATCTAGTGTTAAGGAAATGTGAACGGCGTGTTCCTATTAAAAAAGTCCGTTTTCCACTTTCCGCAAATGAGACATTGCGTGTTCAGTAGCAAAATTCAAAACAGTGTTTGCCATTTTACCTGAGTGACGAATTTCCTTAACGACAACGAAAAATATTTAAGCTCCCTAAATGGGAATCGAACCCACAACCCTTTGCAGTCACAAGCTTGTGCCACTGCGCCACGACATGTTTCATTACATAATTATTGTTGCAATGTTGATTTGTAACTATCAATTTATTAAAGGCGTGTTCAATATTACAAGTAGATAAAGTAATTTACTTTGTCACTGGCTTTAACATACAAACATCAATATATAAATCTAATATTTAACAACAAGAAGCCACCACTAAGTGCTTTGTAGATTGAAAATCACATTAATTAATTAGCTAAAGTCATTATTTCGCTACAAGCTGTAGCTTCATTAAATGAAAAAGAATGAGAATTACTTTCAATGTAATGATATTGCCTACCTCCTGGCTACTTTATGTCGTTTAATTAAAGCTGGGATATTATAGGTGAGGCCTATCGTGGCGCAAGGGCTCAGAAATAATAATATATATAATAGAAAAACATGCTTCACAAAATATAATATAAAATAACTGAATATAGGTTCAACACACTAGAAAGTATATAAAGTAAGCGGCATTGAATGCCGTCATTCATTATGCAATGATTCAAATTCGGCGGAAATTGGGAACAGAGTATCTTAGCAGTATTTCTTTATATATCTCTATGCAAGAAAAGAAGTCAATTGATATTTTCAAATAGATTATCTTATAAAATATTCCATGCATTTTATTTCCACATTAACGCGGTTCTATGTAGATCAAGCGGTAAGTCTTCGTCCGTTCTAAGTTTCTGATATATCTTATACTTCAGATCTTTGCAAATATTTGTGCAATAACATATTCGAGTCCATTATTTGCGAAATGGTACATGCGTGTGACTGCAAATGTGTAGCAATTACAGGCACGCGCATGTAACGATTGAAGGTTCAATTACCACTCAAGGAAATGAAATATTTATTACTTTCATTTTCCTCGTTCTGGTATCGAGTCAAAGCATGGTACTAAGTTTCAGCACTCAACATGTAATGCGTAAGTTCCGCAGATGCGTCTTATCGAGAACGAATTATGTTAACTTTAGATTCCTAGGTTCCCATTTTCATCATAATTAAATTCCTTACTAAATATAACTTTTCCATTAGTATTTTCAAATTCAAATAAAAATTGTAGAAATACCATAAGTAATCGTTATCGAAGTGTTATCAGACCGCGCACTTCCGGTTAAAAGCAATTTCCTTAAGATTCTGCTTGAATATTTCAAAACGGAGGATTCCAGTTCTTCTCTATAATTGTGTTGAGACAGGATTTCGGTATGGGCTTGCTAAAGCTGCAATATTTATTTTTCTACTCTTCATGATGTATCCCGCACATGGCAAACTCACTGTACAAAATGTTTACATAAATGGTAGTCTATGTGTTATTCTGACGTATAAGCTACTAGCTGTTACCCGCGACTTCGTTCGTGTTCACTATTTTGGTCATAGTGACTTACACATAAAAGATAGATATATGCTGTCGCGGACTTTTATTTAGAACTATTTAAGATAAATAATCCTACAGTATCTTCTAAATCTTAAAATTCTTTATCTTTGTGTAACTCCAACGATAAAAAAAGTTTTTTTTAAATCGGTTTTCCCATCTTCGAGTAATCTGAGGAACATACATATTAAGAACTTCCTCCTTTTTTGAAGTCGGTTAATAAAATGAGATGATAGTCAGATACAGATCTCCCAATTGCGTTATTATACGAAAAAACCACATCTGTGCCTTTCAAATTTGAGGTTTGTCCTCGATTTCTCCAGGATTCTATCATCAGATCCTGATCTATTTACCATGGGACCAATTTTGAAATATATCCTCTCGAACAAAAAACGAATTTTGAAAATTCGTCCACTCATCTTCGAGTAATCGGGGAACATACGTAAAAGAACCTCCTTTTTTATGTCGGTTAAAAATCCCTATAAATTTTAACTTATTATGTTATTCTGATATCGAAGCTATATTACTGCAAAGTTTCAAGAAAATTCGTTCAGTAGTTTTTACGTAACAACATCCGTACAAGCTTTCGTATTTATAATATTACTAAGATTATATATAACTGTGGAGTTTGTCAACATCCGTTTAATACTTTTCCTTGAAAGTGGAACAAACATAGATCTTTCCAAACGTTTACATTTACAATATTACTAGACAAAGAAATGCGGCTTCGCCTGCTGAAACTTGTTTTTGTGTTGTAACCAAATTATATAAAATATAAGAATTACATAATACAAATTTGGGTATGAGTTATTGTGACGTATGAGCTATATTACAGTAAAGTTTCATTAAAATCAGTTCAGATGTTCTTACCATGCAATTGGAACAAATCTCTATCCTCGCAAACTTTCACTTTCTTGATATTATATTCATTATTTATTTCTTTTTATTAATTTAGCTTCACGCGGTACGCGGCATATAGCAGGGTAGACAGCAGGAATCTAGTGTTCAGACACTCCGTTACCATTGACACACTTCTGTTACCCACTTTCCGCCGAATTCTTGAAGTATTGCGTCTTGAATATTATATTAATATTATTAAATTATGACAGCAAGTATCGCTGGGTAAGGTACACAAAAATTACAATGTCAGTGCGATAATTAGATTCTAAGGGTCCGGGCGAGACCTTTCAAATATACTTAGTAGCTTATAAGAGAACATTATAAATGTTATTATATCCCATTAAAGCTTTGAAGACGGCGTTTAATTTATTTAGACACCTTTAAAAAGGTATCCTTTTTGTAGATATTGTCTGCATTAAGGAAATGTAATATTTTTTTAGACAGGTGGAACTTGGGAACTTAGTGTTAAGACACTCCGTTCCGTTTTCCACTTTCCGTTGAACTTCAGGCATTGAGCTGTTGCATCATGTGAGCATGTTGAGTGACGCAATTTAACGCCACGTTTTGCTTTTTTATTAAGAGCAAAACAAATGAAAACATTAAATATTTAATTTCCTCGAGCAGCGATCGAACCAACAACCTATTGCGGTTACAGTTGTACGCTTGTGCCCCTGAGCTACACCAGCTTGCTATATATTCCATATATAGCAAGGCAGAAGGCACTTGGGAATCTAATGTTGCTTGTGAAACGGAACAGAGCGTCCATTTTGTTTCCCACTTTACGCCGAATTAGAGGCATTGTGTATTAATTCTAGATGGACTGAGGCGACAGCCATGTGGGCCTGCAATACGGGTCTATCGAATAGGGGCCGAGGACTTCCCCAAGTCCCTCGCCCCTGGACCCATTCATGGGGGCCGGAAAAGGGCGTTGTCCGCCCTTCTCCTGCGTCCTGTGCGCTTTCTGCGGCCGGAGAAGGGAGCAAAGATCTCCCTCTCCATTTCCGCAGTTTCCTTCTGCGACATCACGTCCTCGCAGAAGGACGCCACCGTGTCCCACGACTCTGCGCTACCAACCATCCTACGCACTACGACAGGCAGCGATTGATCACCCCCTACTTTATTTGTGAGGACACGGCGCTGCTCCTCCCAAGCTACACACTCGGCGAGCGCGTGTCGCGGTCACA